>JAJJWN010000107.1:0-166728 GCA_021655885.1 Fusarium abutilonis | reverse complement strand
GCCTTATATAATGATTATAAGCTTTATAAAGTTAAGTTACCTTTAAGACTCTTAATTATTAAGAAGTAGGTTAATTATATATATTATCTTATTTATATTACTCCTCTTTTCAAGCCTTAAGTTTCTAGTCTAATATAACTATAAGACTTTACCAAAGTCTAGCCAAAGAGATAGTAATATTCTTCTGCTATATAACTCAGCTATTATATATTATATTATCTGATATAAATATCCCGAAAAATCTTTTATTAGCTATACCAATACATGATTGTTTAGTATCTTACTGCCTGATTTTTAACATCTACCTGTTCTCTTGAGTTATCTCTAATAACTGTAAATAGGTGTATAAACCTATGAAATAGTCGCTGCAGTTGTTTCCAGTCGTCGTGCGGAAACTATTCCTACCAGAAAGACTGCCTGTTATAAACGAAATGCAGGTGGTGCAGACGCAATGAGTTTTCTACGTGCCGTCAGATGCATAACAAACCTTATGGGATCTGAAGTTACTTGGGCATGAAACTGGTGATGGAGTGAAGAGCATAGTTGTCTCTGATGTAGATAGTCCGGGCTTTTACTCTGAGATCATCGATCACATCAAATACTCCGCCACATCTCCTTGCTAGCTCTCCAGCGTGCTTTTATAGCATATGAAAGAGTCAAAACATGTCCTAGGGCCAGCGGCGGCCCTAAATTTAAACCGGACTGTGAAATGAATAATAGATTATGCCTTCGGAGTGTCCTCTCTACCGCAGGCACCTGTTATCGATTTTAAATGCCGAAGACATAGGTAGCAATCAACAGCTCAACCATAGTAGGTAGCTAAAGCGAGAACAAATTGCTCTCGCCCCTTCTTTGGACCTGGATAATGAGTATCTATCTACGGACGATTCCCCCCAGAATGCCAATGGATTTCGATGTATGTCGATTGCAATTCCGGGCACTTCTTTCACAAAGCTCCCTTACGTCTCGGTATTTTCAAAAATTGCTAGATAACAACTTCAATAGGTGGGCTCCGAGTAAGATTAGCGACAACGTGAGCGTACATAGACAACTTAAAGTGCTGCGACGCACCGAGGCACGATGCTACCACTTGTTAGATGTTTGACTGCACTTGGCTTCAGATAAGGCGACATTCCTGTCGCAATCTCCTTACATTATCTGCGGATCATTGATATTAGGAACTGATAGGATCACATGTCGGAGGTTGGGATTGTGTCTCGCAATTACGTCAATTGCTCGTAAACAGCATCTCCAGGAATAGCCACAGTCATAAACAAAGAACTGCTCTTCTTTAGCAACGATATATTTCGCATCAAGACTCAGACGACAATAGTCTCTTGATAACTGTTCTATCTTCACGTTGAATTGATTCATCAATCACACAAGTCAGGATGCCTCTGCATGACGCTGAATCTTCCCATCATAAATCCAATCAAGTCAACGCCCATTACAATCGAAGCACCTATGCACAAGTCTGTTCAATTTCCGAGAAAGCAGGCTATAAAGATTCGAACCCAACAGACGACAAGCTCAGCTCTCTTCAAAAGCATGTGCAGTTCTGGGATCGCGACAACGATGGTATCATCCACCCATGGGACGTCTACAATGGCTTCCAGGAATTAGGCTTCGGCCTCTTCTTCTCGATAGGCTCTCTCCTCATCCCAATCTTCTTCTCTTACCCTACGCGTCTAGGCCACAGCTGGCTGCCCGATCCTATGTTCCGTATCTACGTCAACGACATTCACAAGGCCAAACACGGCTCCGACACGGGCGTGTTCGACTTTGACGGAAACTTTAACCCCGAAAGATTCGAGCAAATGTTTGACCGGTTCGATACCTCAGGTACTGGCGGGTTAACGTCGGATGACTTGTTCAGGCTGTGGAAGAAAGATCGGTGCGCTGCGGACCCGGCAGGCTGGACCTTTGCGTTTATGGAATGGTGGACGACGTATGTGCTTCTACAAAAGGATGGGCTTGTGTGGAAAGATGATCTGAGAGCTTGTTATGATGGGAGCTTGTTTTGGAAGATTAAGGACGAGAGGGAGAAGAGTAATGGTTGCATAAATCGCAAGAGCTTTGGGATGAGGAATTTCTTTGCTTCATCTTAGCTGCCAGTTGTATCAGGGGCATCACGCCGCATGGAGAATGTAACCAAACCTTTGAAGACTGGTGGCAGCGGAGTCAGTAGAGGTTTAGAGCCATAAGATTAATCGAACCCCTTATGACTCCCGATCCCAAGTTCGTAGGAGGAAGTATAAACTGGCATCCCTTGGTTCGACCAGCTCCAGCGCCAGCAGTGATGGAGAGTCATGGAAGCCCTTTTAGAACGGGTTATTCAATCATCATAATGAACAGAATGTGACTATGAGTAACTTCACAATGAAGTCTATTCGTCTTGATAGTTTGAAATTGAACTAAACAGGTCTGGTAAATCATACTACAGACCTATCTGTTGCATTTAGATACAAGATCATTAAATGGTGTAGATGTATTCTCGGAAAGGCGTAAGTCTACGTGCAACCAAGCTTACAGCCATGTACTGAGTTCTCGCAGTTATAAAAGTTCGACATGCATCTTGTTCAAGAACCTCTAAACAGAAATACACCCGTTCTTGCTGTCTTCGAGAAAGACACCACCGTAGATGAGTCCCTCGTTCAAGTTGCTCTCCTGGTAACCAGCATTCGCAACATCAGAAGTACCGGTTGGCTTCTTAAGAATACCGATCTGATACTGACCATCACCTGTCAAGTTACTAGCAATAGGCTGGGTAGCCACGCGGAGAGGCTTGCCACCCTCGGAGTACCATGCTTGAATGGTGCTGCAGTTGTTAGTCAAGTTCATCACCCCCGTGCTGCCAGCGGACTTACTTCTTCTCAAAGTTCAAGGTGATGGCAAAGTTCTGCCACACGTTCTTAAGCATAGGGACATCCCAGAGAAGCTTGGCTTCACGATCAAGAAGCTTCCAAGTGTCGCTGCTGTGGTTCTGGCCGATCAGGGTACCAGCCTGGAACTGGATTTGGTTTGCGGAGTAGTCGGCGGACTCGTGCCAGACATTCTACTGTTGTTAGCACCAAGGACATAAATTCAAGTCTGCAAACTGCGTTACCAGATATTCGTGGCTCAGGTTGAGAGGCCGGCTCTCATCCTGAAGAATGCTAAAGTGAAGCGTCTTGACACCCTCAGAGCCAGGGCTGCCCTCGTTGGTATCCTTGCTCCACTGCAGACCTGCGCGTCTAAAGCCATACTGCTGCATGAAGATGCTCTCATCACTGATAGTGACCTCGAGAGGAATGGTTCCAGCGGCAGTATCGAAGCGCGAGGACTTGTCGCCCTTGGGGAGCTTGAGAATATCGGACCACGAGACGTTGTTTCCCTTGATGAAGCCTGGGTTGAACGGATTCCAACCGCCACCGTTCTCAGTGTCGAAGTCGGTCAAAGAGGCATTCGAAGGGACACGGCCATCAAAGACGACGGGGCAGGAGTTGCTGACCTTGCCAAAGGCGTGGAAACGGTTGCCATAGTAGGGAGTGGCAGAGACCACCGAAGACAAGAGGGCAAGGAATGTTGCGGAACGCATTGTGAACGAGGGTTGACTATTCAAAGAAAATTAACGAACGAATGACAAAGAAATGAATACTAGCCAGTAGTAACTTGAAGAGAAACGATTGTAAACCTCAACTCCAAGGAAACTGAGCCTTAATGTACACTCATCTTTCCCCCATCAGGCTCCGGATAGTCCGGTAGATGCCCAGTTTCAGAAACATATTGATTAGCACGTCCGCGCGGCAGTTAATGAGCCATCCCACTTCAATTACCTTCTTTTGACATTCCCTACAGATATATGTGTTGTTCTTATTGGAGGGAATACTTTAACGGGAAGCGATATCCAAGCGGTTGTGATCTCTGAGACAACATCTAGAGCTAAAGAAACTCTAATAAAGAGCTTAGATGCTGATAAAGTTTAATTAATTAAGGAACCGATGGTTGGCATTGTAACCATAGGTTTCAAACGGACAACACGGGCCATTCTGATAGGGTCATATTCGTTTTCCAAGACGATAATTATAGTTAAGTGCTCGAATGTCCATAGAATTGCACGTATCGGAGAAAAATTCCCATCGGTTTCGCTCCAAAAAAAGACGTCAGTGTCGCTACCCATACGGAGGCCATCAGGGGGCGCCCGAACCAGGGTCCACGGTCTACGGTCCACGGTCTACGGTCCACGGTCTACGGTCTACGGCCCGTACCACGAAAAGGATGCCGGCCCGAGATCTCGGCCTCCCGGACTTTGAACCAGCAAAGACAACCTTACAAATAAATTACCTTACCCACGATATTCATATTCTTCTTGGGAGCTGATACTGGAAGTTTCCAGTCCTCTTACCAGCACGACTAGTCTCCGCCTCCATCTCCGCCTCCATCCCCGCCTGTCATGTTTAAACTCTAAACATCAAAGTCACTATCCACCATCTGTCCATCGAACTTTACATCCGCCCCAGCCGCCAATCCATTCATCTTTATTCTCACCCCCTTTCATCCTCCTCTTCCCCACGACAACATACATCCCTAGTTCAACAACCACGGGTCTTCTCCAGACGTCGTACAAAGCCTCCACCCCCACGAAGTCAATGTGGGCACGAATCAAGACCAGGCAATTCCCTTGATCTCGGCATTTTCTATCCGAGTGAGGCTTTTGACCGGTGTGCTAAGATATGCAGGTAGGGAAACACGGCGTTGCTTCAGACATGGAGATTTTTCACTTGACAGATCAGCCTTATGCAAATGTTGCATTCAACATGGTTCGGCACGTTAGTTCCGCGCCGATGCATGTCTCTAAGTGACACGCTCAGCTTCCAAGTCCACCCTGGGAGCAACAAAATATTGAACCCTCAGGATATCCTCAACCTTGTTCAGAAATTCGATAGAGCTCTAACCTTATTAAGCTTTGAGAGAAGTTGTATAGATACCGACTGAGCAAAATAGGACTTCCAGCTTTGAGGTGCTTGTTCTCAGTATAAGCTCCTCACGAGACGTCAACACGCAGTCTTACTTCAACTCTAAGCCCAAGACCCATAGATGTATACCTGAACCACCGGTAAGGACTTCCCGGGGTTCAAGAACCCCTATCTATGTATCACTTACTCCGGCATCGCCTCAGCCATTATTATATGCCTGTATACACATATCACGTAGAATGCTTTCCTTTAGATCGGACATTGAATTGGTGTATCGCCGAACTATCCCAGCCCACGGCACGCCACAAGGCTGGGGAGAACAGATGTCCTCTTATGTTACTGAACGCCTGATAGGTAGGCGCCACGGTACAGACATACTATCATAGAGACCGGCCCTCGCTTAGTTGGTGAGTTTACGGGGGGAAAAAACTTATTGCAAGCCATGCTTATCCTATCAAAGCAATGGTATCAACGGCGTCACGCTGTTACATGATTAACGAAATCTACAATCGGCCAAAGCACCTGATCAAGATAAGGAATCATCACGGCCACTGGTTAAAGTTACCCCGAAGACGGCCCTTCTTTTATCGAGATACGAATCGCGTTATTTTGAACCAGAGAATGCAAGTCTATTATGCTGGTCCGCGGAAAAGACTGATGATGTTGGCACCAAAGCATCATTACAAAAGCCCAGATATACCGATACGTACGTATATGTAATGCTGGTAACAATATACAATGTTCAAAGGGCGTGTCTTGACATCCAAGAAAGAGTGCAAAAATAACAAATACGGGTGAATTGATGAACCCCCTTGGTCATCCTTCCACCCCTAATTTTCTTCCATCTAAAGAACGATGGCATGCTAAGTGCCCATCGTCCGCGAGGTTCCAAAAGAGCAAGAGACTGGTTCGCTGGGGGATTAAATCTGCTTGCCTGTATGAGGTCCTTCATTCCCGCCAGTCGCAGTACACCGTAGTCCGACAGGAACGAGAAAAAGGCTGTAAGCTATGTACAGTTTGGGGTGCCCAAGAAAGGAAACGACAGTAAGCTCATCAACTCCGGGCCATGCGGGTCTGCCCCTTCATGGCCGTTGCCCTCCCAACGCCGTTGTAGGTGCATGCAAGAGAAACAAGGTGCGCAATCCAATACGCTTCGCGTATGAAATCAAGTAAAATGGGTGTTTGGTGGTTTGGAGACATTCCAAATCTCGTCCGTCATTCATAAATCGTCTAGTAGCCAGCTTGGCCGGGCATCTTGCCCAGGGAGTGAGAGCCACTGCTTTTCGGGGGCAGGTGATTGTGACAAAAGATCTTCTTAGTTGTGCCGTTCATAGAACTATCCAACTTGGTAGCGTCGATAACCAGGGTTGGGTCGTCGTAGGATTCGAGTTGGCAGCACTCAATATTCTTGAACCAGCGGTTGTTGATCACATCGTCGATATCAATACGCTTCTTGGGCTCAGGGTTAAGCATCTGCAATAAGAGGCGGCGAAGAGCAGGAGGGGTGACACCGACATCGAGGGCGTAACACTTGGGATAATCGGAGTCGGTAATACAGGCGTCGCACTCCGGGTGCTTTGCGTACCACTTGTTCCAGCCGTCAACAAGCTTGTCGTAGTGAAGGTTGCCGCGTTCGGCACGGGACCAGATAGCACCTCCAAAGTTGAGGTAAATCATAATAATGGCAGAGCTCCAAACATCAAGGGCTCGGGGGTCGTAAGATTCCTTCTTGGCGAGAACCTCTGGAGCGATATAAGGCTCACTGCCACAGATACCAGGAGAGCAAAGGCGGATTTCACCCATATTACGGCCACATTGTCCACCAGCCTCACGGAGACCAGGATGAGTGCCAGTGAAGACTTCTGAAACACCGAAATCAGTGATCTTGAGCTTGCTGTCCTTGGTAATGAGAAGATTCTCGAGTTTGATGTCGCGGTGAGCAATACCGTTGGCGTGCAGGTAATGAACACCTTGGATCAGCTGCTTGAAGAGACACAGACGATCTTTCTTGCGATCTTCGCCCTTGAGGTGGCCCTTCTGCACCAGGCTGAAAAGATCGCCTTCAGAGCAGTACTCCATCACGTGATTCCAGCGTCCATGATCAGTGCAGAGGCGGAACGTCTCGACAATGTTGGGGTGGTGCAAGCTCTTGGCGATGCTGAATTCTGACTTGATTTTGTTCTCGTAGTCTTGTTGGCTTTCACGATGCGACTTGCCACGGAACTCCTTCACGGCATAGAGCTCCTCTGGGTAACCCTTGCGCATCATGAGCGTAACCTTGGACGCAGCTCCCTTGCCGAGATGTTTACCATGACGACCAAGAAACTTGCGCTGGTATTCGAACTCACTCTGCAGCTCAGCGACATCCACGGCAAAATCATCTGGTAGACTTAGACTCATTCGTCGGGCTTTGGCACCAGTACCGGACTCGGGGGGAAGAGGCCAAACACTTCTCTGAGGGGGATACATAGTCTCGTCACCTTCTTCGGGCGGTGGTAGAGGGGTGCTAGGCCGGCTGCCATCATAGCTGCTAGCTCGACGACTGAGATTGGGACGCTTGTTTCCATCTTTGTTGCCATTCGCCCCAACAAAGTTGATGGCACGGCTGCGAAAGGCCAAGCCGGTAGCGGCGCGATTTTTCTTGAAATCGCTCCGGCTGGGGAGCGCGTTGTCAGAGGCGCGTTCGCGGTGCGTCTGAGCCATTTCGAGGCCGTTGTCGCTAGGTGAGGGAGGGGAGTTAGAACGAGTAGTGGCGGAGGAGCGATTCATGGAGAAACGACGACGATTTGCAGGTCGCGGTTGACCATTGGTCTGTGGCTCTGTGGGTGCTGAGACGACCGATGGTGTTGCCGAATCTGCAGGAGTGTAGTTGTTGTTATTAACATGGGAATTTGATCGACGGAAAAAGCTCGACATGGTGCGCTTGAAGCTCGAGGCAGTGGTAGAGCCGCGAGTTGATTGTCGTGTTAGCGAGCTGCCTGGTTCTGGTTCCGTGGCCTTGGGGGTCGGCGGCTCGTAGGATGTTGGTGGTCGGCTTGCAGATTGTAACTGATAGGGAGCCTTGTTGGCGCTTCCTGTGTTGGCACCTGGAATAGCGATAGGTCCAACACCAGAAGATGTGACTGAGCCGGCTTGGTAGGACTGCAGGCTTTGGAGATCGTGTACGTCTTGGCCCTGGAGGGCAAAATCCTGCGAGTGGCGTCCGCTGACAGGCGTGACGGGTTCAACAGCAGATTCGCTACCAGATTCACCACCTTCTTCTAGAACAATCGATTCTGAAAGGTCAGTAAGATTCTGGCGTGGTGACGATGCGTGCTGAAAGAGGTTTGCGTTCAACGCAGCGGGAGCGACAGTTTTAACTGTGGCGGGAACAAGCAAAAAGACGTCAGCAGACAGGGATGGATTAAACTTGGAGATGTTTGCAGGGTTCGAGTGGGCATGGGATCGAGCTATGGATCAACGAGGCAGAATATGAGGCAGAAATAGAACCCGACGTGAGCATGAGCGAGTGCGAGAAACAAGGGAATTAAACGGGACCAAACAGGGTAACAAGTCCCCCGAAGTCGCCAAGAAATGAATGGATAGTGCCAAGTCGTGTCAAGTCGAGCCTCAGCCCAGCAAGGCACAAGCAAGGATAATACAGGTAAGAAAGATACTCCAGTGCGAAAATTCGAGGTGGTTGAAGAAAAATAAGTACAGCTGCTTGCATTCCTTGTTCTCAAGACCATATACTTACAGAAGCCGTCGTCAGAAGCCGACCAAGTCCGGTTGGTTCTACAGGGTCCACTGAGATATTTCTCGCGTCCCGCAAGAATGACGGAACAATGAACGCAACAGCGTAGTAAAGAAATGAGAGATTGTATGAGAAAACAAGGAGGATTTGGCTGGGAACGAATGACCCAGATGTGGTTGGGGTCAAGTGGATGAGGTAGAGGCAAAATGAAAGAACGAATTGATTACTGAGAAAATAATTTCCATACCTGTTAATGCTGAGTCGTGCATGGTGCTGAGCTGTGGTTGGCGCTGGTGGGGTGCTGCCGGTGTCCTCGGGGCCGGAATTGCCGCCATAATGCTGTTGCTGTATGGGTAGCTGGGTAGCTAGACTTTGGGGCGGGGATAGCGAAGGCGCCTCTGCTCAGTCTACTGGTTTTATCTCGTTGGGGGCTTGCAGTGGATGGGTGCTGAGGTCGGTACAGTAGAGCCCGGGCGCTTTGGTGCACAGATGGCGTGCGAGATACAGAGAATAGAGGGTGCGGGTTGGGGGCGGCAGCTGGTCACTAACAAAAAGGCGAAGGACCAAAAAGACAGGGCCACACACCATCCAAGGAATGGGTCAGTTGAAGGATGGAGACAGTCCAACAGCTATCGCTGGGTTGATCTGGCGATTGTGGTTGGTTGATTGGCCGGCAAAATGTGAAAGACAGTTCGACGGCACTACCAAGTCGATGCGGCGAAATATCCAAGTTTTTTCCAGCCCACGAGATCTTGATGGATATCGTGATTCAAAGGTGTTGCGAGACGTCTTGTGCCTTGTCCAAAGTGATAAAGAATAAGCTGTCAGGAGTAGGTCTAAGTTGATCAAAACTCGTGCCCGTGTAAACCTGGTGGGCGATGCGACAGATGTGTTGAACGGTGTTGAATGTCCGTTTCTTCGTGCAATCTATATTCGATTCTTCTCTTTAACCGTTGTAGAGTCTCTTGCGGGTGCTGAACAGGAAGCTATGGCCACAGCATGGGAGGTCGAGCTGGTCGTAGGAGAGGGATATGGCGAGGAGGCGGCGGCATTAAGATCAAAGAGCCAATATTAAAAACTAAAGAGAGGCAGGATGCTGCACAATGGAGATGTTTTCCCTGGAGTCAGAGTGAACCAGAGGTATAAAGGGAGAAGAGGCGAATCGGGACAGAATTTAGGAGGAGCAAGAAAAGCGCGCAGCTTGTCTTTTGTGTCTGGCCGCCGCGAGTTATGAGTGAACTTGCGGGCTGCTGTGCTATACTCAGCCAGGCGATCAATTCGGTCCCTTCACGTTCTGCCATCTCCAGCCCACCAAAGCCATACCAAACTAAGACTGCTCTTTGACTTGAACCCAACTCAATGTGGATCAAGTAGACGTGGGGAGCGACCGGGGCCAGGATAAGGATGGATGGGCCATGAGGAGGGGTGTGCACGTACGGAGATGTGAGATGCTAGAGAGTACAGTATGTAATTGTATGTAACGGGACAACTGCACACAACCACACAAATTCGATGTTAGTGATGGACATACAAGTAACTTGGGGTTTGGCTTTGTGTTGAGTGAGAACAGACAAATGCTTGTGTGAGTGGGGGGCCAGCTGGTGATCAAGAGAGAGGAGCATCGATCAACCATAATGAAGTCAGAAGAGCATCTTTCCCAAGTGTTTGGTTTGATGTTCAACAAAATCATGACCTTCATGAACTCTTGAAAAGATGGGATAGACGAGACTTGAATGGTTGGCTTTGCTCCGCAGCATCTAGAGCACAGTGCGTGATTTTCTTACTAAAATCCACATCTTATGCGACCCAGTGGGTGAATCGCTTTTCAAAGATGCAGGACCGAAATTGTGCGTGAGGGACAAGAAAGCTTAGGTTGGCTAGCTTGATTCTCGTCTTTCCCTGAGGAAGACCTAAGCCCCCAGTTTTCCAGGTTCTCCTCCTCCTGCCCTGTCCTGAGCCTCTTGTTTGCAGTTGCCATTTGGGTCCTAGAGTCGCAGCGTATGCCTACTTTGCCTACGCGCGTACGAAAGGTAGTGTGCGTTTCCTCCAGTCTATTTTTATTTTCATGTTTGTTTGTTTTTTGGTTGGTTGGTTGTTTGTTTTATCATCATCAGACTCAGTAACGGAGTATGTACCTGGTCCTCCTCCTACCTAGTAATAGCGATATGACCCGGCTGGTACCAAAGTCTCAGTACAAGTCCAGGTAGTACCGTACCTGAGTGAAAAATGCAAGCCTCGGTGAGCAATTCGGCCTCTCACTTCCTCTTCTCTGATTGGTTTAGGGTCATTGTCAACCCAGTGCCTCTTTCCCCATCTGGAGTCCTTCTTGGAGAGAACGGTTCGTTGTCATTCTCCAAGCTGCAACAGCCAATCATGAATCACCTTGCACAAGCTCCCCACAACGGTTCATCTGGTATAAGCGGATTCATTTAATGAAATGCCTTTAATTCATCATGAAGTTTTGTTATTCTACCTTGTCGATCACGTCAAAGTCTCTCCTCAGGAAATTACATGTTGGGATATTGTCTCCTCAATTTGCAGCATCGTTGTGGCGGTTGATCTCATGCAATTCCAGCGCGACAATCTGCCCGGGACCCTGTTACAGCCAAGACTTTCAGAAAGCGATCGTGACACTGCACAATGAGAATCAATCTTTCCAACTTGTCAACTCATCAAATTACACCATCAGAGCCAGTATCAGGAACAGCGGTCAGTTGATCGCATGAACACTCGTCCTCGTCCTTGTCCTCGTCCTCATCCTCGTCATCGTCATCATCTTCTGCGACGATCTTCCACGTATCATGAAACTCCACCAAAACTATCATGTCCCTTACGGCTCACGGCAGTTATGAAATCGTCAGCAAATCATCGGTGTCTTGCCTGTCCCCTGAGCAAGGCGCAAGCAGTCGATAACCATCACCTCGCCTCAGCCCTGTCTCGCCCTGCCTTGTTATTCAACGAACCCCGTATTAACAACTGGCGGTGCGGTTGCTGATCCTGTGTCAGGGGTCTTTTCTCAATCTTCAGGATTGTTGGCCAGCTCGCGTGCTTTTGAGCCAATTTAGGATACATGCAAAGTTCAAATTACAGAACCCAGCAGGCTGGCCAGGCCTTTGCATCGTCCAGCACAAAACTACCCCACGCATGCCGAGGGTTTTACGTCGAAACAGCGGACAAGAGCACAGCATAACATCCATAGCGCTACAGTACCCTTCTAGCCTTCCCACGGATACCCGCTCAGCCGCCCTCGCCTGACTCGACAGAGAGGCTGGGCACAGCATGAAACGGAACTTGGGAAAATTAATTATAGGTACCTACTTTGGTCCTGCATAGAGACGATAGTACTTGCCAATCGGACGAAGCCGTCCATCATTCACCAATTTCACCAACAGAACTGGAAGACTCAAATGAGTGTCAAGTCAACTCCTTGTTTCCCCTCCTCGACTATGAGCTTCACCATGCTGTAGATCTTGACCAGGATTCGTTGGTGTTTGGAACTCAAGGGAGCCGCAATTAGACATGTCCTTTTGCCCGCAGAAGCCGCACTTATTTACCACTGCGGCTCTGATATGTTGAGCGAAAAATACTGGTTTACTTTCTGGGGTTGCCTGACCTACAGTTTTGGGGCAAGAGATCTCAGTGTGCAGGTCCAGTAAACCGGCTACCAATATGGTCACTACAGTGGTATCAATAATCAAGGCTTTTATTGTGTCAACGTGTCAGTAATGATCATCGTCTCTGCTTCATCACTACCGTCTGCAGTATCCCCTAGTCAAGTTCGCAAAAGACGCGTACGCAAGCAGATGCTGTGTATCGAGACTACGAATGCCCTCGCAATCTTCTGGCGCAAATCTCAGATACATTGCGTTGCGCGTCCCCCTGTCTTGATCTCATCTTCGCATTGTGATTGCGCATCTAAATGAGGCGGAAGTGAGAAAAGTTGCGCGGTAGTCTGAGATTGTTCAAGGTAAGGTTGAATTCTAAGTTTCTAACCCAACTGTCGACTGATCGTCGTCGAGATAAATATAGCCAAGCGGCATCTACGTATCCCTATCTATGTGCGAAGTATATCGCACGGGAATTAGTTGAACGCAATTTGGTGGTCGGCAATCCACCGTGCCGTGCCAAGGACAAAAGCGTCGGTCTGTCTCAGCCAGCAAACTACCAGGAATGAATTTTAGCCTCACATTGAATTGGGACCCTTCTCATCAAGTAAAGAACAGAAGCGGGAAATGATGGTCATCAAAATCTCCGCCAGATTCAAACAACCAGGGGAGGTCTTACCGCAAATCTGGCATGATGCTATTTGCACTATCTTGTCTTTGGAGTCCCTTATTGTGGAGGCCCTGAATGGCTGGATACTGAGATATTTACGGAGAACCGCTGCAACGAACGAAACAAGGGGTTGTTCTGGTCTACTTTCGTGTGTCCGTTCCTTGCGAGCCTGTTGAGCTACCCAGATTCTAGCCTTTTGGCGGTTGGTCTTTTTAAATTCTATGAGTCCATCATCAAGCACATAACGCGCCTTGAGCGGCTATCGTTACGAGTTTAAAGCGATATCGTGGCCCGGCATCGCGAACTGATAGTTGCGAGCTCCCAGAACCGGTCCGGTCTAAGATCTCGCTCCACGCCCCCCCATGCGTACAGTATCTCGCTCGTCTCTGCATGGCAGGGATGGCTGACACGGGTACGAGTGCGTCATATGCGCCCCAGAGAGACAAGGAGGTGGAGGTGATCCCTGGATATCCCGTGGCAGGTCCCCTGTCTTTGGTGCGTCAATCACACTCACAGCCGTTCATTGGACGCTGCTAATGTTCAATCTTGACTTGTCCGTGAATTATCCGCATAAGAAACAGAAGTCAAAACACGCATTAAGTTGAAGAGCAAAGGATCGACAATGGTTCCTAAATTAACAAAGTTTCGGTCCGTCCGCGCCTGATGGCGGAGTTGATATTGCTGCCTCGATAGAGATGTACAAACTGATGCCTTGCTGCTGCTGCTGCTGCTGCTGTTGCACAGGCCTCAATTGACAATCGGAATGAGGCTACATATCGAGGCTCCTCTCAACAACTTTCTTGGTAACCGAATTCATCTCGATTCTGGGTATTAAGATATGCCTGGAGTCTTTGATGTTTAACATCACAACTCGACTCGTCCAATGCTTAGCAGAGTCGGGTCAAGCCCGGATGGGTTAACAACTAGTTTGAGGGCCGCTGCCACACCGTTCATGGCTGAATGGCTACTTCACCTGAGCCTTGATGGTGATCTGCCGAACGTGCTTCGGAAATCATTTCAAAGTGCTGACAAGGGTCGAATATGGAGCCGAAAGAGGTGAATGTCTGAACATGCCAAGCAAAGCATATGCTGGGATGTTTATGAATGGCGCATAGGGCTTTGGTCAGATGTTTACGCATGGAGGCGTGCTCCTTGCCAAAAGGCTGAGGTAGGCAGTTTTGCTAAGCATATTGTGCGGCGTCAACTCGCTCTTTGACACAAGACAGTGAAGCCAGACCTCAAGTGTTCCCCCACGCTCAATTGATACATTTCCAAGACATCCAAGTAGTTACCTTCATCACTAACTCCGCTATCCTCACTCAGCTGTATAGATAAATAGGCTTCCAAAGAAGCGTGGAAAATGAGAGTAGCTGTCTCAATCTCTTCTTGCAATCCGACCGCCACCCCAATCACTTTCAAGGCCAGCTTTGACCACTGAGAGCGCTCCAATTGAGCTTCTAAAACCCCTTAATACTCTTGTGGCGTCTGCTTGGCCGGTCGAGATCAGACCATGGCTTCCAGGTCTGGCAGATGCTGTCCTGCTGGCGCGATCATCCGCAAGTCTAGATGCATGGGAAAGGAAGGTATGTGTGTCAACTGTCAAACGGCGGCGGATGGCATGAGTCTAAAGACTTATAGTGTCGATTGGCGTGTTGAATGATCCGAGCAAGCAGCCCGGCAGCTTCAAGGCCTAACTAAATGGCGGGATCTCGCCATACCCTTTTTGATCTCCGCTTCTCACGAGCGAGGCCGAGCTTAATATTGAATGGACAACGGCCAAATGGAAACTAGAGCAAGACTCGTAGCTTGAAGCTGGTGAAAACGATTGCTAATAACTTGATTAGTGGTCCGAGGTTGAATCCCGATCTTGATAATGGGAGGGAGTGTGCGTCTGTGGTCGTTGTCGGCCCGGCCGTACACAGTTTTGGATCTGTCTATGGAGGCGAAACGCTTTCGCAGCACCCTATCTCTATCTCCCATGCGTCTGGCGTTGTTCCAACGCTGTGCATGAGGATATGGCATCTCAACCTTCTCAGAGCTTCTAGACCCCAGACCAGGTTGGTTGTACAGGAGAGCGGCTACATCAGGTGATGCAAAGTTCCTGACAGGCTACCTGCAAGTTCTCGGGTCATGATGTTTCCTCCTCTGCTGGCTACAGACGCGAGAGGATAAGCACCTCTTGTCTCTTGTTTTCCCTAACGCCCATGAGGTTCTAGGCTCACTCGAGACCCGCCGTAAGACCAATTCTGATACGTACATACATACGCAGGCAATTTGAACGGCACGGCACGGTAGTTGCGGTGCGACGCCGCTTCGCTTGAGAGTTGAGGGACAAAAAATGCCTCATCACAATCACGAGCCCCAGCCAAAGTGAGGCAAGGCAGGTTGGACGGCTTTGGGCGGATAGCTTTGTATTTACTTGCCCTACTAGGAAAGTGTATCCTTTCAATGAATCCAGCAGCCTGGTTACGCTACCTGGCTACCTACGAATTTGTGCCCATGTGCGCCATGGAAGAATGTCAACCAAGAACCTGTCCAGGTCATGCTGGCGTCATTCATCTCGGTATTCACAAGTTCCTGATTGATTATGACTGATTTATACAGGCTTTTTTTTGTCGCTTGGGATAAGCGCACCTGTGGTTTCTCAGTGTCTTGCCATGCAAGACATTCATCATGAGACGAGGGACCGCGGTAACATGACACTTTGAGCCGAATGAAGCTATATAGAGATTGGGTTGCGGCGATGGATTCAATGACGAGTAACAAGCTGGGGACGATGCACGCAGCATGTCACCGGGCGTTGGGATTTTACCCAACTCGTCGCTTGCAGAGGGGGTCAAAGTGAGATGATGTTATCAAGCATCTCGGCTGCCATACCATACGGTCGATACCTCGTAAGTCCAACAATGGGATTGGGCAATCCAAGGATCGTCAAGCCGCTAGCGACAAGAGAGTCCTTCCATGCATCTCTTCCAGACTCATTTAGCCTGCCACAGTAGTCGGCTTGGCCGCGCAACGAACCACACAAGCTTTGACCAAACAAGCACTTGATGAGGAGCATCCGTGGCCAAGAGGCGACCATTGGAGACTACTGTAATTACTGCGCTGTACTATGTTTTAGGCGAGGGGAGACAAGCTCTTGAGGTCTCTTCTCTCAATGCAGCATCGTGCATTGTAGGATGGCATAGCTCATGGCATCGAGTCTTGGCTTTTCTTGGGGCAACAAGCCAAGTTGTTTGGGTGGCATCGAAGCAGCAAAATAGGTATCAAATGTTGGATGGTTATGGATGTGCAAGCCACTTCCGTTTTCCCCCGCCATGTACCCCATATTCTTTGCGGAGACATCTGCAATTACTGAAAGGTAATCTAATCTGGGGAACTAGAGTAACGCGTTGCCTCTTTACATCACCAAACCAAGTCTCAAATCGATCCCTGCGCATCCTTTACATAATAGAGCTGATGCTGATGCTACACAGTATACGTGGTACACGGCGGTTCCAACAAGCCGAGCTGAGACGAGATGAGACCCAATGATCAATTATCAAAGACAGCGGCGAATATCACCTTTCACTAATTATTTCCTATTGGGTGCAGCGGCATCTGAGTTCAGTAGCCCTACAACCTCTCTCTCCTCCCCGCTTGCCCACAGTTAAGGATGTGCAGTGCCGTACATGGGGCTGCATCTTGACTTGCCCGGTTGTTGGAAGTGAGCATTTGATATTGGCTGGAAACGTCATGGTTGACTGACCATCCTTACTGCTGCTCAGATTTCCCGATGCGCGGGCTGGGATATGATCTGGACAATGATAGCTGAAATACTCTCTCGATATGAGGATGAGGTTGGTTGCAGCCAACCCAAGGTAATACAATACCTAACCGGAACAACAATGCTGCCTCTCATTAGCCTATCCGATGAAATACACACACTTCAAGCACCATACACTGAACAACTGACCACCCTCAAACAATGCCCAACATCATACCTGCATTAAGCCTCTTATTTGAGACATGCATTTCGGCGCTACGGAACCTTCAAGGTCAATGTCTCACGTCCGGGGTCGTGTCTTGTTAATGAGAGGGGCCTCGACAGCCCGGGACGCCTTCCGAGATCACCCACGGCTCGCACACACGTCGTAGCTGGCACGTGTGTTTGATAACGGTACCTATGCTACTGGCGACTGGTTCATGGGGGTCTGATAATTGCTCTTTGTATGCAGTGGTCTTCGTGCTGGATGTCGTTCACGCACCCCGTTTAAGATACGATACCGGCAACCGACGATTGTATTGGCTGACAATACAGCAAAGTAGTCTCGGAGACTCGTTATGCTAGGACAGTCATGAGTTAGCGAAAAAGCTCTTGTATGCTGATTCCTGAAATGTGTTTTCAAGAGGGTTGCCCTAGATTTGAGATTTATGCTTTACTTACACACATCTCACTGCATGTATAAACAGTCTCTTAGCTCTCTATAATTGATGACCCCAAGATTTTTCGGGCTTTAATGGCATACTTTACAACAGCTATCTATATACAGGGGCTCAGTATCAGCCTGTATTCATCAAGTCAAATAGCAATCACTTAGACAAGTATTGTTAAGTCGTCAGCTTCGAGGCTATACCAGGTAACCTACGAATAACTTATTCCCAAGGTAAATACAGAATGCTCCCGATCAGAACGAGGCAGGACTTTATTACTACTCAATTCACTCAGGTATATCTGCTACAGTACCCTTACCCAACAAGCCACCATCCATCCAATAACGCCAATACAGCAAAAAGGGATAGTTACAGAAAGATATGTAGAAGGGAGTTTGCTCCATCGGGGAATGCTAGTCAACCCGATCCTGCTTATTTCAAAACGCCTAATCCTCCCTTCTTTCTTAGTTTAAGAGATGCTGTTACTTGACTTTCTGTGCAGCAGGTTGTACAGCATCATTGATATCAATATCTAAAGGTTCATTGTCCATCCAACCAGAGTAATCATCGTCGTCATCAACCGCAGCTGAAGTGGCAGGTAGTGCTTCTGTGGAGATGGCTGAATCACCCTCATCCTTTACAAGTGAAGACTCGTTGGTGAGAAGCGAGGGGGCGTGGGAGGTATTACTGTCTGCCAACGTCTGTTCATCGCTCGACGCCCATACTTGATGACTGGTGGGATCGTCTCCCAAGGGAGTGGCAGGCTGAGAGTCGTCTGGAGCAGCAACGACGAGCATGTTCTGGCCATTATCAGGTTCTGGCACATGGCTTTGTCTACGTCGTCCACGGTGTGGCAACGGAGGACGATGTTCGCTGTGATGTTCCTGCTCATGTTCGTGGTGGTGCTCGTGGTGAGTCTCGAGAGACTCAGAAGAGTTCTGCGCAGACGACTGAGAAGCGACAGGCTTCCTCGCTGGAACGCTTGTCGGGGGTGCTATCCGCGTCATGCCATTAGTGGGCTTAGGAAGAGGTGTTCCTGGAGGAGGCAGTGGCTGGCCACGTCCCATGGGCTGAGAAAGATCGAGTTGGTTTGCCTGCTCCGCCTGTCTTCGTGCCTCCTTGTGTCGCTGGTAAGCATTCCAACCCCATTGCTTAGCCTGCATTGCAGCATTGGAGACGGCCGCCAGAGTGGTTTGCCTTTGGCCTGGGGTCTGGGCCTGGTTCTGGTTCTGTTGCTGGTTGTGAGAAGTATCACCATGAGTCGACTCTTCTTCTTCGACTGGTGTTTCGGGATGTTCACGTCGAGTAAAGAAACTCCTCCCCAAGGAGCCTGTTTGACTCTTGATGGAATCCTTTATGGATGCAGCAGATGAACCCGGTTTCTCGTCTGTAAGAGATCCTGATTCGGCGGACGAGGTCGTGTTCCGGCGGCCTATCGCAACTGGCGTCTTCTGAGACTCTTCCGTCATTTCATTGTGCACAGTCTCCTTTACTGATGAGGAAGAACGCGAGGAACGGTTGGAGCGTTGGGAGGCAGACGATGGCTTAGCTGGTCCATCTGCAGGTTGAGGCGGTAGGGGAGAAGCATCTTGTGAACGCGAGTGTAGAGCTGCCATGTAGCTTGTTGCATGGTCGGGTGGTGAAGTTGATGGCTTGAAAATATCAGCATGAGCGACATCAGTACCCACGACAGGCTCGAGGGACGTCTTAGAAATCTTTGGCCTTAAGACAGGGCTCGCATTTGGTTCTTTGGTGTCAACGCTAGTTGAGGACGCGGAAGCTTGTGAGTTGGTGCCCGTCTTGCCAATCTTCCTTCCAAAGAGGCCTGTCGGTGCAGGTGGTGACTCCATTACTGGGATAGTATGACTCTTCTCCAAAGGTCGGGTCTCATCTGTTAGGTCCGGGTTGCCATCTAGGCGACTAACACCTGCTACGTCTCCTGCCGCTGCCACCATACTCTCGGCATCTTCAGATGGAACTGTGGCATCATCGCCCTCAAATATACCGCCTCGCCACTGCTTGTGCTCCGTCTTGAAGAAGGGGAGATCGTCCCAGAATGGTAGCACAACAGTCTCTGCAATCACTTCCTTGATACGGTTCTCGATCTGGCGTAGGATGACTGTGTAGGTAATCTGTCTCGCACTAACGATTGGCTCAATGTCCATTTCCAATTTGGGCATACTTTGAAAGGTGACCCAGACTCGGTTACTTGGTGGAGGCTTGATCTTGAACAGCATATGACCTTCTGCTCTCTTGAGAACGGCTGCAAGAACAAGGTTAACCTCTCGTGTTTTGAATCTGGTTCCGAGATCGATCTTTGCCGTAGCAGCAATCTCGATACGGGCGTTGCCAGAATACTTGATATCAGCCTCAACAACACATTCTCCCTCAACGGTAAGATCCTTGAGTTTGAAGTTGGTAAAATAGGGTGCTGCCTCGCCAGTATCGATTCCCTGGATGGTAATATTGGTAAGGAAGGCGGGTCGTTTGACACGGGATATCTTCTTTGTAATCTTCTCACGAATGAAGGCCTCAATATCCTTTGTCTTATTAATTCCCAGAAAAACTCTCCCAAGTAAGGCATTCACCCATCTCGAATGGACGTTCTCTTCCGTCGAATGGAGCTTCTGGACGAGAGAGATGATGTTCTTTACATCAAAGTGCAGAGGCTTGGGTACTTGGCCATCCGCCCCAAAACTCTGCTCTTGGTTCTTGAGAAGGGCAAAATAGAAATCTTCCTTTGCTGAACAGTTCTCCGAGAATAGATAAAAGGGTTTCGAGATGGGGCTATCAGGACCCAGCTCGGCGCTGTCTTGTTTTCGGGTAAGACAGATCGCATTTCGCTTGATAAAGAGTTCGCCTTCTGGTGTGGTATCCCCGCCCGAGTATATACTTATTTCGTGGTATGCTAAAGAAACGACATGTCGAACTTCAACTTGCTCTTCATCGTCAAATAACATGAGGTGGCCATGCCTAGTCGCTAGTCAGCAAAGGGATGTTTAGGTGCAGGACTTGAACAAGCTGCACAAACCTTAAGACCACGTAAAACACGTTGCCCGCATTCTTGGGCCGTTGACTCGTGCTGTTGCTGTTGTTTTCCAGGGGTCCTGGGGTAGGTTTCCTCTCAAAAATGCTCCGATACATGGTCTGATAGACGCTGGGGCTGGGAGAGGCCACGGTTGCCGAACCGACTGGAGTTGAACGTTCGATGGGCTTTGCGTTGATGCCCATAGGCGTATACTCTCGGCACACGGCAAAGAATCCGGCGGCTACATTAAGATCGTTTTCGTGTACGCGATGGTCCTTCTTGTGCGATTTCTTTGCTGTCTCGAGGGCGGCTGTATCATCGTCCTTGTCAACAATATGGCTGTATTTCGTCTCGTTCGAAGGGGCATCGTTGAGGAGGGGGGATGTGTAGTAGATGAACGCCAGAATAGACACAACAACAAGAGGGACAAATGTCAAGCCGCCCAGGACATATGCCACGAGAAGAGATGTGAAGCTGGCCATGGCTCCGGATCCCGGAGCCACAAGGCTCACGACAGAGGGAGCTTGTGCACAGGATGGGCACTACAGCCTCGGCTCTCTTGTAGTTAGAGAGTATTGCGATAAAGACGCATCGGACGTGTACTGGAAGGAAGAAAAGTTGTTGTTGATGTGTTGGTTAGGAGGCGGAATGTATATACAGTACGCGGAATTACTTGATAGGCTGAAGAATGGCGGGAGTATAAGTGACACCGCTAGAGGTAGGTCCGGAGGTCCATAGGTACCTCGAAGCTTACCTTACCTTGCCTACCTCCAGAACATACGTCATGTGATGAGTCCACTCAATCGTTGACAGGACTGCCCCCACCGTTCGAGACCGCTTCCACATAAGTATTACTAGGTATGGGGAAGATGCCGAAGGAATAATCCACGGAAGTTTTAGACAGAAGAACTCATATTAACTGCAGCCATAACTAGACAAATTACTGTTATGACATAGTAGGTATCTGCCCAAGAAATGGCATCGGCCTCACTCAGACCTGAAACCGAGTCAGTGGAGGAATCACCGGGTCTCTCGTGTCTTGGAGTGGAGGCTGCATCTGACCAGCATCAAGAGGAAATCTGTCCTTGAGCTAAGTCGCTTGTGAGCAACCCATTCAACTTCGGCAACCTCTCAAGAGCAAGCAGAAAAAGCAAAGTACAGTATCTGAATACCTACCCAACAGAGCCTTGTCCTATCACATCTTCGACAGTATTATCCCAGATAGCCTTCCTTAAACGTTAGTTGGGCGAAAAGCCGTTCTTTTTACATAGTGTACTATACTTATCCGTCTTGACCCTGAAGAACGTAATAACCGTTTCCTACTACACGCCAGCTCACCACGTAATCATCATAAGCGATAATCTAAGACGAAATCTCGTTCATTCATCAATACTCCTCGCCTAAGAACTATTTCCAAACACATCATGTCTATCTGCAAGTCCCTTATGCTCTTTTCTTCTAACCACAGCTTCGAGATTATTACATCAATCAGTACATCTTAGCTCAGGCGTACTGATAGCCCTGGTTTGCGATTGTACAAACGACAAAACTCCGCTAGGTTCCCAGCATCCCATG
Source organism: Fusarium abutilonis (assembly GCA_021655885.1). Taxonomy (NCBI): domain Eukaryota; kingdom Fungi; phylum Ascomycota; class Sordariomycetes; order Hypocreales; family Nectriaceae; genus Fusarium; species Fusarium abutilonis. Next base: position 144,749 of record JAJJWN010000107.1, on the reverse strand, counting down.
CGCTGATCCGATCGAGAGAGGTCTGCTCAAACACGTGTTAGGTAAAAATGTTGCTATTTTTGGTGGTTTTTTTTTTCGTCTCCATCAGTTCGGTGGCCGATCGATAGATCTAGTTGCGAGTGCGGACAATATTATAAGAACAAGACAAAGTTAGGAAAAGGTTGACAAGTCATAGCCAGTATGTGGCTGGAGTAGGTGATTATAGTCTTTTGAGTGCCGTAATCCCGGCTTCATTGGTGAGGATGCGCAGCCGAAAAGTCAAGAAAATCGTAAGTTTCGTCAAAGTCCGTAAGGATGTCGGTCGTAACAATTGGATTTGCCAGACAGGAGTGTAATGATCGAATGAGTAGTCTACAGAGAATGAAAAATTTGAATGCGGCTTACACTCGAGAGCGTAGAGAAGACATAGTGGTATGTGAGTGTGTAAGTCCCGGGTTCGAGTGTGAATGAGTATTGGCGTGACGGCCTCGCTTAGAAAAGTGATGGAGAGTTCCGACGTCGTGCTTGCCTGAAAGGTTGTTAGTATTCATTTATTCTTTCAAAAAACCGTCTTGTCCTTACCATCGCAGCACGCTCGGACATTCTCGAGGCGGTCGGCGTCCCTGTCCTGCCGCTCAATTATTTCCCTTACATCCTCGGCACTATCATGTGCCTCACTGGCCTCATAGATGTTGACGTTATGCGCGCTGGGACCGCGACCATGGCGGCTCGTGAACGTTCCAGACAACTGGCTCGACTTCCAGTAACCACTCAGTTTGCTCAACGTTCCGCTAGGGCGCTGTGGCTGGGCCTTTGGTGTCAGAGTGGGAATGTTCATCGACATGCCGACAGCGGGTGACTCATTACGGGTGGTTCTGGAGTTGTAAGACGACAAAGAAGCGGGAGCTCTTGGTCGTGTCCCGTTTGCCGCACGTTGACCATACTGGGGGTTGAATTCGTCCACATCCTCGCGAGTGAAATTCTCTGCCATGTCCTCGACATTAGCTTGTTCATTTGTGCGGAGAAGTAGATACGAGAGGGCATTGAACCATGTCTCATGTCGCTGCCCGGTTGTGCATGTAAACTTGACAGATCTTCCGGGAGAAATGACGACCAAGCTCTTACGATGGAGTCCTGGGGGGTTGGGGTTGTCGTCGGTAACGACTCGCACAGCCTCGATAGGAACACTCTTGGCCTTGAGCTCAGCACGACCAGCAATCGAAGGGTCTCGGTCACTCCAGTAGAGAGTCCTAGTGTATGGGTGAACCCAGAAGTAACGACGATGTCGGTTCTCTGACATCTCTCCACGGCCTGTCTTGCGGGTGTACTTCCACAAATACTCGCCGATCATGGTCTGGGTAATAGCCTGGATCATCCGGGGATCAGTGTTGGGTCCAAAGCCAGATGGCATGCCCATTTCGCCAGGGCGCATGTTGAATCTAGAGTCAAGCTCCGAAGCAAATGAAGAGACAGACGACTTTCGAGAAACATCAGTGAGCTTGGATGGTGACTGTCTTCCCAGTTCGCCATAGCCACCGCCGTTGCGAACAACACGAGGTGTCGGTGTACCTAGAGCTGATGGCGAAGGAGGTGCCTGTCCAGGAGTGGTGGGTCTTTGTTTCAGAGCGGAAGCTGGCCAAAGAGGTGGTCCCATGTTGCTCTGGGTCCCATGGGATGAACCAGTTCGCGCAGCCTCGATAACTTGGCGATGATTAGGGGGCAGAGGAGGCGCATCCTGAATGGATGCCTTACCACTCTTGGAGCTGCCAGGTCTGCGCATAGGGCTCATATCAAACACATCATCAGCGTCTCTGCTTTGGCGGATCGGACTCTCAAAGCTCTCCCGCGATCGGCGAATTCTAACTGTACCAGTGGTGCCAATGGTTCCAGGGGTGCCAGGACTAGCAACTGAGAAGCTCTTCTCGAGACTAAGGACAGGAAGGGCTCGAGCCTTGAACATGGCGTCGATGGCATCAGCTGTAAGAGCTGTTTGGGCACCCTGGTCGCTCATGGTGACCAAAGCCTTGTTGAGTCGAGTGCTTGAGTCGATCGGAAGTTCCCTCAACGGTCGCTGGGAATCAGGCGTCGCAGGCTCAGAAGCATCGCTTGGTGTTTGGCTAGTCTCGCCTTCAGCGATGAGAGGCGATGAACCAGGGTCGATACCTTGACTGAGTGCTGATGCTGAAGTCTGGTGATGTGGTGTTCTTGGGACGTCTCTCTCTACGAAAGTCGAGTTCATGTCACAGGGAAGAATAAATCCGTCTCGCTTGGGAGTTCGAGGCGAGATGGGCAGGGTTTCGACTGACTCGATGGAAGAAAATCCAAAGGAGGGCAGAGTAGGCGTCTTGTGCACCGGGCTGATGGGCTCAATTCCTTCCGCAGCGATAGAAGACATGGCCAGAGTTGGCGGAAGTGGCAGAGCCTCAAGGATGGGCCTCACATTCTCAGAAGCGATGCCAGAAAGAGCGAGGGACGGTGCAGGTTCAGATACAGGCTCGACATGTTGTGTGGAAAGACTGGAGAGTACCAGCGTGGTTGGCGTTGGTGGAAGTTCCTCCCTTGGTTCGCAGCCCTCAGCGTAGATGGAAGAGAGGTTGAGCAATGGCTGAGGAACCAACTTCTCTGGTTCACTAATTGGCTCGACAGATTCGATAGCAATAGAAGAAAGGGCCAGATCAGGAGTAGAGGGTTCAGTTGGCTCAACATGCTCTCTCTGGATGGCAGAGACGGTAAGCTCAGGCACGACTGGGATAGAAATTGGCTCGACCACGGGCTCAATATGTTCACCCTGGATTAGGGACATGGCAAGCTCGGGTGTCTTAATGGTAACAGGTTCAATGTGCTCCCTTTGAATCATGGAGAAACTCAGCTCGGGAGCTGAAGGCAGAGAGGGGTCACCAGCTGCAAGGACCACAGCCTTTGGCTCAGGCTCTGCAATTGGCTCGACATGCTCGCTTCGAATGGTTGACATAAAAAGCTCAGGACGAGCCTGCTCAACGACGGGATCGGCAATCGGCTCAATGTGCTCTCCCGTAATGTGGGAAATGCTAAGCTCGGGAGCCTTGTGAGCGACAGGCTCAATAATTTCAGCAACAACTGATGACATGGAAAGCGTTGGGGGTGGTGGCATGAACATGACAGGCTCAACGGGCGGCTCGGCAATCGGCTCAACTGATTCCATTGAGAACGTAGAGAGGCTCAGTGATGGAGGAGGAATCTCGGGCTCCTCGACGGGCTCGACCATTTCCGACAGAAGCGTTGTGAATGTGAGCTCAGGCGATGGCACCTCTGGGTGAGCAATAGGCTCAACTTCCTCGGCGGCAATGGCTGTCAATGACAGATCAGGAAGAGGCGCCTCAGGCTCTGCCCGCGGTTCCAGGTGCTCAGCAGCAATGGTAGATAAGCCGAGCGCTGGGGGGAGAGCTGGCGGCTCAGCACGAGGCTCGAGCTGCTCAGACATGATCGAAGTCAGAGCCAAAGGAACCTCGGGCTCCGCTTGAGGAGTAAGATCTTCGGCCTTGATCGACGAAAAGCTCAGAGCAGGGAGGGGGCTCTCTGGCTCAGGCAGAGGCTCAATACTCTGGTTTGAAAGGGGGGTAAATGTCAGAGCTGGAGGGGGCGTCACAATATCTTCCCTAGGCTCAATATCCTCAGATGTAATTGTGGTCATGCTTAACGTCGGGGGGAGAATAGAAGAGAGCATGGTTGGAGGAGCTGGGAATTGGGCCAACTTCTCCTCCATATCAGGATCGTGCTGTGCACCAGCATCACTATATGTCATGGAAACTGGCCTAGAACCAACGATAGGATCATCCAGCGTCCAGGAAGCGATTGCACGAGTGCCGGGGGGTCCAACAACGGATGCCATGGACGAACGTCGAGCTACCGTGAAAACGCTTACGGGAGAGCCCGATACGGACTCCTCTAGATCCGTAAGGACGCCAGCGGTGGCCTTTTGCGGTGTCTCTATGTTGGACAGTCTAGGCACAACCTTGACAGGGTCCGTCATAACACCACTATCGACCATGATAACCTTAGGCAGAGGAGGGACCGCGGGTGGTGGTGAGGGTCCTCGGCCAACAGACCCAGGCGTCATAGAGCGAGCGCGTCTGCGGCTAGGTGTGCCAGGACCAGCTGAGTCGTCGTCACTACCGTCGAAATCTTGGAGCTCGGCAAACAGGCTCTGACCACCAGCTTGGGGCGTTCCATCTCGGCTGCCCACAAAGCTAGCTGGACTACCTTGAAAACCAGGTTCCTCGCTTGCTTGTCTGGACGTGCGGTTGAAGATGCTACGGCTCATATGGAAACGACTGCTCCTGCGAGATCTGAGAGTGCCACTTGGGGTCTTGATATGGGTGAACTCATCCTCGTCGGCCGATGTCGATGCAGTGCTGTGCAGTGACTGGCTGCTTGCATGACGTGCCAATCCAACAGGGAGTCGCGGAGTATCCTTCATCTTGCCAAAGCCCCTAGTCGTACCCTCTGTCTCAGTCTCGACATCGCTTCCTGACAGTTCCTCATTCACAGTCTGGAAATCCTCGGTCTCAGTGCCACGCTCATTGGCGGTCTCAAACGCAGACTCCCCTTCGTTGGCAGTATCAAATTGCTCAGTGTCCGTAGGATCAGCGGGTTCGATACTAGGAAGAACAGTATGGCTTCTGCTACTCAGGGGAGATCTAGTGTCCAAAGGTGAAACAGAAGCATGAGGTGGTGAATCATGCACACTTTGGTCCTCCCATTCGGCATCATCGGTGACAACCTCCTGTCTGCTAGAGCGATAGGATCCAAGCAGGCGAGGAGGCTTCTTAAATTCCTTATACTCCTGTTTTCGAGGTCGGCGATGGGGCTTCGGTTCACCTGCTTCGTTTCGTGCTTTTTCGAGGTCGTCGCGAAGATCCTGAATAATACGCCTGAGCTCCAGCTTCTCAGTCTTTTCACGATGAAGCAGACCTCGCTGGCTCTGAATAGTACGCTGAGCGTGGCTGAGAGACGACTTCATAGTCTCGGTCTCAAGCATAGCATGACGAGGAGTACCCTTGATGGGAGATTGGGGTGGTGAATGATCAGGAGTGAGATGGTCGGTAGATGATTCGAGATCCTCGTCACTAGAGCGAAGGTTGGGCTCTTGTTCTGTAACAGTACGACGCTGGGTAGCAAATGCCCTGGCGAGCTCCTGGTTCTGACCAGTAAGATCATCAATTCGGCGCTGCATGGCGGCACGTTCGCCCTCTGCCATGGCAATATTGCGCTTGACAGTTCCGAGCTCAATGTCGTGTTGCTTGACAGCAGCGGCATGTTGATCGATCAACCGTGCATGGTGAACCTTGACTTCATCAAGCTCCCGCTGCACGGTAACCTTTTCCGTTTTGATAACATTGAGGGCCTGAGTGAGCTTCTTCTCACGATCCGATGACTCTTTCAGTTGAGTCGAAACTTCTTGCAACTTGGTTTCCAGATTCCAGTTCTCCTCCTTATATCGGTTCTCGCTTTCGTCAAGAGCCTTGGCGCGCTGTTGAAACCCTTCTGACTCAAGTTCGAGTCGTGACTTGTCGGTTTTGAGGTCCTTAACCTCCTCATCTCGTTGAGCAAGTACGGTTTGCAGGTTGCGGACTTGTGCGATAAGGGAAGTACTAATTTCGGCGGCAAACTCGATGTCGTGAACTCGATTGGAAGGCTGATTGCGAACCTTGCGGTTAGGAACAGTGAGCTTGGTAGGCGATCCTGTTGCTTGACTTTCGAACTTGGACGGGCTAACGGATCGCTATAAAAAGAAGACCATGTCAGCGAACTCTCAAGGGATATCGAGTTGGAAAATGCAAAAGCGACGTACTCTACTGCCCCTGCTCTCAGGCGCAAACGGTGAACTTGGATTAGCTTCATTACTAGGAACCCTCTGCTTTGGTATGAAAGACCGTGCGGACTCTTTAGCCAGAGCATTGAAGTCCCTTTCAATCCCAATCATCTTTTCACGAAGTTCCTCAGTGATTTCCTCTCCTGATTCCATCTTGTTGAGCTCACGGATTTGATCGGCGAGGGCTTTGCGCTGGTTTACCAAAGCGGTACCCAGTTTTCCGGTCTCTGCGAGGCGTCGCTCAGTGTCCTGCAAATGAACCTCAAGGGCCCGCTTTGCGGATTCGGGCGACGCAGGTCCATTACTGAAAAAGTCATTATCGTAGTTGGAGTATCGGTGGTGAGCGGGCGTGGATGTGCTTGAGTTGGCGACGAAGGGGTCGACTCCGCCAGGTGCGGGCAAGCTTGGCTTGTCCGAAGCCAATGACGAGGCCATGTTTGCAGAGCAAAGTGGCCCTCTTTCGAGGCAAGGAACGCTTCCTCAAGCGCGCCTTGAAACCATCAAGAGACGCAGACGGACGACGTAGGAAGCCCGTCGCAGGGGATACGGTTTTGGTGTGTTGAGGATTCAAACGTGTTGTGTTTGTTGATAAAGGACGGGGTACCTCCGCTAAGTACCGTAGTTGATTAGAGCTGGCGTGTGCCGCAAGCCGCAGACCAGTCAGATTGCAGCAAAGCAAGCTGCAGGGAGGGCACGTAAGATTGGAGCTACTGTAAAAAAGCAGACCCAGCTGCGAGAAAAAGAAAGGCAATTCCCGCAGAAAATACAGTTGCTGAAACAAAAAAAAAAAAGGCGGAAAGAATGCTTGCGGGCGGAAAGAAGAAGACGGCGGTAAAATAAAAAAAGATTAAATAATGAGCGTGATGAGGAGCCGAGGTGAGCAACAGAACCTTCGTCCACAGGAAATGCTCAGGTGCCGTGATTGAAGCGATTGAGTGCGTGTCTAAGTATTTATTGACACACCTTTCGAATGTGCCAGCAAAAGGGTAGTCAGGCACCGCGATAACCAAGGTGCACACTGCACGACACAGTGGGTTGTACCAAAGCCAGTAGTGCAGTTGTACCTCAGTGGAGCGACCCCTGTTGGTCAAGCGTCGCAAGTTTCTTAGGCTGGTCGGGCGGGCGGTATTTGGAGCTGGAGCCGCTGGTGCTGGTTGCTTGTTGCTGGAATGTTGTCCCCAAGATTTATGTGACAACAAGCCTATTGCTCATTCCCGAATGGAATTGACAGCTGAAGGAGCTTCTAACGGACGAAAGCGTTTAGACGCACGTTACCACTGAGAGGCGCTCTCCCACCAAATGCAACCAAGCGAATGGCAACAGAGGAAGCGTATACAACGTTTCCAGTAGCGCGACGTGGGTGGTCGAGAGATGGTGTTGCTATGGAAGAGGACGAAAAAAAAAAAGCGACGCGAACCCAAACTGAAGGCAGAGAGAGACGAGGCAGTGCCAGGTCCTCAAGGTGGAGTCTGTTCCGACAACAAGTCTCTTGCTAATTCCAGAATGGACTGGGGTGGATCGTCTGATAGCGAGGGCGGCCGGCCGGTAACGTTTGAGGTTCGACGCGAGGATTTGAACCACCCTTCGAATAAGGGACCGAGGTTGGCTGAAAGTATAAAGAATATAAAAATATAACGAAGGGTACTAGGAGAGATTCCTGCGGCAATCAATCTTGAAGCAATCCCGTGAAGAAGATGAAAAGAGCTGAACAGCCGCTATGTAGCAGAGGACTCAGAGAATTGTCTTTGAAGGAATGGATGGCCCCGAAACGGTGACCTAAAGGATGAGGAGAGCCTCAGAAAGGGGACGACAATGCGGAGTGATTGGTAGAGGGCATCCAGACTCCTGAATTAGACGCGCTCCCTTTGTTCCTCCAACAGTCGCCTATCGCCCGTCGATATCGTCTGTCCGAATGGTTTTGCTGTTGGGTTAGTATTAGGTGTATTAACGGGAGTAGTAAGAAAAGGTCGAAGACAAAGAAGAGATTAGAATTAGCGAGGGATGAGGTAGAGTAAGTAAGGCCAGAAGAAAGACGGGGAGCACCCTAGCGAGACCGAAGACTCTCCCGCTGTTCCTTCTTTTTCTTCTTCTCGCTATCAACAATGGGGTCAGGCAGGGAATAGGCTCCAGTTCGTGGGCTGTGCGTTTTATGTGAGCTAGGCTGTTCAAGATTACAAGCTATTGACAATTATCATTACTATGCTGTGCTATGCTACTATTCACGAAATAATGAGTGCTGTTGGTGGATATCTTCTCCTGCATACAACTTAACGCCTCTCCTGCGTTCAAATCGACGTACCTGCGTCAATTTACGTACCCGAGATGCAGATGCACGAGGCCATTACTCACAGACATGGGAGCTTTCCTGGTTTCGCTTGCTGACCGCATATTTCTTTGTGCCTTTAGGGTCTCAGTGGCCGGGATCCATGGAGCGTGGAGTCGTAGTGGAACATCGTGAGTGGGACGGACACGAAAGACACCGCATCGCTGATACTGGGCCTAGCTAGCTTCCTCTGCTAGACAACTAAACCTATAGACTAATTCACACTGACTTGATCAAGACGGGGCCAGGGGTTAACTAGAGCTCATTGTTTGTTATTTTCGAAGCCCTGTTTACTCAATGTGTCGTGTTGTTATTGTTGTTCATCAGCTTAGCAGATAGTACTTACCAGTGGGGGCAGCATCCAGAGATCTTTGAAAGGCCTTGAGAAGGGGTTGAACTACAGGGATGTACTGATTGGCCAAGGTACGCCATTGGGAACCTAGCTATTTACGATGCGCTACCCGCTCAGCTTCACCATCTCGTGCCTTGATGACCCATGTCAAGTACAAGTTATGAATGGATAAAGGACCACTTCCAGTCAGATTATCTGCATATCAAAGTCGGCCAATGTTTCTAGGATTACTTCATACCAAGATGAACATCCCCTCTCACCCCTCATTCACTGCTTCCGGGTTGTTTTTCACTTAAACCTCCACAACCGCGACGCCAGTCATGATAGGCTGAGGTGCTTGACATGGCGCTGAGGCGGTTCCAGGGCTTTCAACCAAGTCGCGATCATCTGCCACCCTTCTTCTAGTTGCCGTTGGACTTTGAATGGCACAACGCTTCGTGTCATAGGCTGAGCTTCCAGCCCTTCTAGGGGATGCCGAAGATCTGAGCCCACCAATAGAGCCGCACGAGCACAGATGATGCTCTCTCGGTATTATGTATGTTTCTCGAAATGATTTTCGGGATGTCGAATACAGTTGTGAGCCTGGGTGGTTCTTACATGTTTGCATCGATTGTCCCTGTAGCGATGGCTATATCGTTATGCTGCTACTCTGAGGTATCACCAAAGCGAGGCTGTAGGGTTTATGCAAGTCAGGCCAAATGTGTGTAAGTTCTCCGCATGATAACAAAACAACAACGCGGTGATAATATTGACTTTCGGCGTACAGGAGTGGTCAACAACGACAACAACGCCCGCGCCGGAATACGATCTTGTATTTTGCATGCCGCCATTGAGACGAAGACAGTACGCACAAGAAAAAAATCAAGCTCACACTCAAAAATCTCATGGTTCCGCATAAACACCCTTATTCATTTCATTTCTCTGCCAAGATTATGCTTGACCAAGTTGTCCAGGATCTCTATTCGGCCAATTCCGCTTAACTGTCAGTCCAAACCTCCTGGCTGGTCTGGGCTGGTCCTGTTCCGTTGGCGGGCATTTTAGCGTTGGATGGCGGGGCGTGTGGATATTTTTTGCTCCGGTATACCTCATTCACGTTCGCTACCGAGTAAGGTACTTTCACATGGTGCCCGCGATCGATTGAGGCTGCGTACCAAAAATAAACGCAAAGTCAATGCCGGATATGCGCCATTAACTAGATCCATCGATGGCAATAGTATCAACCGCTCTGCTCTGTATGGTAGAATCTTAAGAGCTGTCAGATGCATTGGTTCATGAATTGATGTTTGACTATTTGGCTAATTGCAGATCTGTGAATAACTCCTACGCAGACACGTCACACAAGCCTCACTTCTTAATATCGCTTCCATGCACTCCTCTGTATGTGCTGTAGTAGGGACGGTCAACAGTACACCGGATACGCAAGTTATGTGGCATGCGGGGAGATGATCGTACGTGTTCTAGTTTTAGTTCTCGCGGTGACGTCTGAGATAACACGTGTCAATTGCCTCTTCTTTGGATATTCTATCAAATGAGAATGAGGAGATAGCTCATAAATGTTGATACTCGTGGGGAGCAAGAGTGCCATTCATGGACCACTCAGTTGCTCCATTAGTAACTATAGATAGAGAGAAACTGTAGAGCAGTATAACAAATAAATTATAAAAAGAGAAAAGAGAAGAAAAAAACACCATTCTGACGCACGAAACACTAATTACCAACAAAAGCAAAACTCCGTCCGTGATGTAGGGTAACTACGTTGGTTCGCGTCTTTCTATCGCGAAAGGCATCACCAGATCACGTGTCTGAAACTAATGTCTCTCCTTTAATGTACTTCATCCCCGTATCACAAAGTCGAGAAGCGTGCCATCAGAGACCTGGGCCAGCGTAAACTCGTTGAAATTTGATGTGAACGGGCCCCTGCCCAGGCGATGTTGCCGGTATCAGACGCAACCCAATGCTTGTCGCCTCTGAGCCATACGATACAATTGGCTGTCAACATCTGTGATGGCTAGAACATCACTATAGTTACACAGGCTACAAGACTTCGCAATGTACGGATATGGCCCACTACAGTATAAAACTTTGTTTATTGTCTATGTATTGTTGAATGACGGCAAACTGCCAGTATGAGAGTCTTGTTTACTATCTATAAGTATATCTAGGCATTTCCCCAACACAACTAATACGGCAACATATCTATGATTGACAAGTCAGCTTAGGTCAAATCCATAGAATCATAAATTCTCAAGAGGAAGATTCTGCTGTACCCTTGGAAATATCTCCGCACGTTTTGTGTTGGTCATGAAGCCGACACAGGTCAAAGAGAATAGTGAACAACGGTGTATATCACGCCTCAGACAGCTGCTGACGCTCTCAAAAAGTAAAGGCTAGTTATTGAACCAACCAACAAGAGTATTGTAACGACAATATTGATCAGGGCAACAGCTATCTCGATGGCGCGTTCGTTAAACTAACTGATACGACAGAGATCATCCCTCGACACTTCTTCCTGTCAAGCAGATATCGACATCAGTCAACACTCTGGGCATATGGAGTGGTAATACTTATACTCACACTCACCTCAAATAGCCAGTAGGAGGGGAGTGTTATCGTCAATAGGTCGGCCGCCGCTGAATACTTGAGCAAAACAAGGGCGTCTTTATAATCCAGATGATCTTTAGCCTTGCCGTCCAGAATGGGAATCGGCCTATGGCTGTCCCGATCCAACGGCCATCTATAGAAAGCATCCAGAGATACCATCAGGACTCTTTTGCATGGGGTTGGAAATTGAGTGACTATGCTTTGAAGGTCTGACGCTTCATGCATGTAGCTAGCAGCCAAAAGTGAAATTAGACTTACGATATTCTCTGAGTTGTCACACGAGTTCCATCATCTCTTTTACTTCTGGTCTCACAAAATTGCCCTGTTCTATTATTATTTCCCACGTTTCCGCAGCTGGCTTCACTACGGGGGATATCTCCGTCTAGTATATCTAGTCTTTCTTCTAGGGCCAAGAACTTGCATTATACGCAGGGGAGATTTTGTGCGCTCATCACCCCCCTTCCAATCCTACGAAATAAGAGGAGTTCTTGATCCCCGCTCTGACGTGATCCAGGATGAGGCAGCAGCAAATAATATTACAGGGATTGAAAGCCTGAGGCATGAGGGTAGATGTCTGCAAACGAAGTTTTGGAAACTCATACCAGGGTATTTCAGAAAGTTCCCGCAGAGAATAACAGCACCTATGTAAATTTGCCTATGATTGCTCGAAGCTGAATTGTCGAACTATAAGCTAATGGTGAAGCTGTGGGACTGAGCCAGTGTTTGTTGTATGCATTGATAAGGGGACGTATGAGGGCCTGTCTGGGCAAGACGATACAAAGTCAGCCCCAGGCATTGCCACGCTACCTCAAGACGAGCCATTGCAGGGATTGGCGAGAATCCAGTATCTTGATATTTCTCTGGAATGTCCAATGGGAACTGTAACCTTTTCTCTCTTCATAACCAGATAAGGCCTTACCAAGCATTTGAGAGCAGTCGTTTCGTGGTTCAGCATAAGAGGCCTTCACGATGTTCAATTCGAGACGTGCAGTTCGAAAGAAGCCCCCAGTGTCATCAGCGCTGAGGACAAGTATTCTTTCCTCTCAGAATTCGAAGTCATCTTTGTCATTGGTGATATTGACTCCTTGAACGGCTGCTTGTGGCAAGAGGTTGCCGAGCCCATCAGCACCATCACCCGATCTGCAACTCTCACCCAAATGGCATTGACGTCTCCTACCTATATGGTAATGTTTTGATAGGCCTCGCTCTTGATTTTAGTCACCATGTAGATTATGAACAACCTTTTAAAGAAAGACCACTCAGCGAAGGATTGCAGTCTACAACGCAATGTACTCAACCCCCCTCAGCTAATGGATTCGTTTCAAAGGTGCTTATATTACGAATTCCATTTCTCAAGACCAGCTCGAGGCTGAGATGAAAGAAAAATATGCTTGAACCAAGATAAATACGATAAAACTCGGTGGAGCTGATAAAGCTGAAATCAAGAGATTCCAGAAAGTTTCCGCCAACAAAAACCCCTCTGAGACATTGCAGCCACAACACCCATAGAACTACCTAGCTATAATGAGTTCTCTATACTGAATGTCACTCTGCGCAGTTTGATGCCTGGAACTCGAAAACTCTCTAATTTCTCAACAGACTAAATGTTAGAGGCTATTGTGGGAGGACATGAAGTGGATGCTCTTCCGGCTGCTGGAGCCAAACATGAATTCATCTCGCCGCAACTCGTACCAAAGCCCGTCCCTACACCCTACCCCAATTCCCAAAGAACTACTAGCCACCTAATTATGGAGAGATATTTTCGCCTGAGAAAATCTAAGTGCCATTGCGATTCTCTAGGGAACCGGAACAACTCGAGGTTTCAAGTGATAGAATGAGTTCGGCTACTATGTTCCCGCCTTGATCATTAGACAAAAACAGGAAATATGTCGGCTGATGAAGAGAGTATTTTGTTTTTTTTGTTGACTAGTCTTGTTTTGCTTAATGCAATAATAAAGGAGCATTGGTGGCCAGCATGCTGCAGATGTGGATGGTAATGTGTACATCAATCTTAGAGGTTATAGTGGGTTGGTTGGTTGGTTGGTTGGAGGTGATGTTGGTTTAGTCTGACACCAAACTTATGCGTAGTCACATGACACTTTTTAAAGCTCCTCCCATCATTTGGTCAAGAAGTTAATTTCCAACTGTCAATCCGTCGCATTTATAAGCCACACTCGTCAACTTCAAATTGACCATCAAAACTCACAAACATGGCCGATTCAACGACAGAACCGCAAGCTCCTGTTGCCGTATTCAAAAAGCGAGGCGCAAAGGCGAAAGCAAACATTCGAAAGCGACCCGCGACACCACCGCCTGCCGACAGCGACGATAGCGACTACTCATCATCAGAAGACGAGTCTGGTCAGCGCGTCAAGCGGCGCAAGAAGACCGCTACCGTCACAGCATCTTCTAAAGATATAGCAAAAGGGAAGACGGATCTGTCAGCGACAATTTACTCAGCAGATCGCAATGTACCCATCACAAGCACCAACGACGCAACCAAACACAGCAACTGGTACGATGAGGACTCCAAGGATGAGCTCTCGGCAAAAAACCTCCTAGGCTCGACGAGAGCGGTCACAAAGGACTCACAACCAGATGGGACATACAAGGGACTCGCAAACCAGACGTCATTCATCCAGAAGAATCCCGACGCACCCAATCGAGCAAAGGGTCCCGTCAAAGCGCCTACAAATATTCGAACCATCACAGTTATGGATTTCAAGCCCGACATATGCAAAGATTACAAAAAGACTGGTCATTGTGGATTTGGGGATTCTTGCGTGTTCCTACATGATCGAACAGACGTCAAGCAAGGCTGGCAGCTCGACAAGGAGTGGGAGGAAGTCACCAAAGGCAAGAAGAACCTGGGAGGCACCATTATCGCGAGCGCGAACCGCAACAAGACGGAACTGGTTGCCGAAGATGAAGAGGAGATAGCGATGTTGGAGAAGATTCCATTCGCGTGCATCATCTGCGAGCAATCATATAGGGAACCCATTGTGACTAGATGTGGGCACTACTTTTGTGAACCATGTGCTCTCAAGAGATATAGAAAGGACCCGACATGCGCGGCCTGTGGAGCTAGCACGAACGGAGTATTTAACTCGGCAAAGAAGCTGAAGAAGCTGCTGGAAAAGAAGAGGGAGCGTGAAGAGAAGAAGAAGAAGGCAGAGGAGGAGGCTAACCAGGAGCACTGACGCAGACAGGGAGCTTATAGAGATGTACTATATTTATAGCCAAGATTTCTATGAAGGCGATGGAAAGATACTGCCACATTTTGCAAAGAATATCTGATCAGCCTGTATAACAAAATTCACATACTTCATATCCGAGCCTCATGCTCTCGTGATTCAAGCACCAGACTCGATTCAGGGAAGACTCATCATGGCACCCACGTGAACAAAACTTCCTGAATGACGTGCATCATGATAAGATAAGCAGGGACAGCTCCACGTCACAGCCAATGAGGGGTCCAGGCACATACACCCTCGACCACCATGTGATCGCCTCATCAGTGAATGCTATCATTCAGGTACTTGCTTGACTTAGCTTTGTTTTTTTTATCAGTCATCTTCCCTCTTGATTAGGCAGACGTGACGTGAAAGAGAGACGAGGCAAATACCACAAGATTCTTGTTCACTTGAAGTCTGCCTGTTTTCTTTTAACAACTTACAGTATCGAAGCTTGTACAGTTCCGACCCCGCACCCTTTTGAGCAACAACTACATACGACTCGAGTCTACGCAGAGCTTATCTTTCTGGCTCTTTCGCAGTCTTGGGAAGAAAGGAATCATTTCTCTCTTTGCATCATCAGACGAAACCAGATCATACTGTCACAATGAACTACATCTACTCGACCGTCAACACCCTCCGGGATCGCTACACCCCAGTATCCCACAAGTCAACCTTCCGTCAGACGGGCCAAATCACACCCGAAGAGTTCGTTGCCGCCGGGGACTACCTCGTATACAAGTTCCCGACCTGGTCTTGGGGTGATGCTGACTCTCCCGACCGTCGGGCGAGCCACCTGCCTCCTGGCAAGCAGTTCCTCGTTACACGCAATGTCCCCTGCCACCGCCGCCTAAACGACGATTTTGCCGGCGATGCGGGGCACGAGGAGGCCATCGTTAACGATGGCGATGACTTCAAGGGCGGCGCTGGTGATGACGAGGATGGTTGGCTGAGAACTGGTGGGCTGGCTAGCTCACAGCCGCTCAAGGTCAAGGAGGTGAGGACGGTAGATGATTCCGGAAACGTCGGCGATCGAGAGGTTGTGGAGGATGATGAGATCCCTGATATGGAAGACGAGGATGATGATGAAGCCATCATTCGTGACTTTGGCGCCGACTCGAAAAACAGGTATGGCCTTTATACAGTATACGTGAAGCAACTAACAAACTCTCAGCGCCCACCGAACTTACACCCTTTACATCATGTACTCACCCTACTACCGAACTCCCCGCCTCTACCTTTCGGGCTATCTCGCCAACGGCCAGCCTTTGCCCCCGAACGACATGACAGAGGACATTGTTGGTGACTATAAGGACAAGACAGTAACCCTCGAGGATTTTCCTTTCTTCGCAAACAACATCAAGATGGCTTCTGTGCACCCCTGCAAACACGCCTCAGTCATGAAGACTCTTCTCGACCGCGCCGACGCCGCCCTCCGTCTCCGCCGTGAGAAGCTCCGTGCCGGTAGCAGCTCTACTCCTGCGGGCATGGAGGGCCTGGTGGACGAGCTTGGGAAGCTGGATGTCAAGGGTGCACAGGAAGCGGCGGATAAGGACGAGTGGGAGGAGGTGCAAGAGGCTGAGATCGACGACAATGAGGTTGCTATCCGAGTGGACCAGTATCTAGTTGTCTTCCTCAAGGTACGTTTACCCCTATTCAATATGAAGTTTTCTATTTGCTAACATTTTTTTTAGTTTATGGCGAGTGTGACGCCTGGTATCGAGCATGACTTCACCATGGGCGTCTAATCTGAATGGTAAAGAACCAGCGAGTGTGATGGTGAGAAACAGGCGTGAAGGGATCGACCAGGGTTAAGTATATCAGGAGAATTGGCGTCAATGGTGTTTTGCTTTATCGCCAGTGTTCTGTTTCCTATGGTGGTTTGTAGCTGGTCGTCAGTCAGATATAGATCTCCTCACTTTAAATGCATGAATGAATGGAAGGATGGCATGTCTACATGCATTCGTCAGTTAGCAAGATAAACTAACTTATTCTCTTACTTTCTTACGTCCATATAAGGTTACTTTATACTTTTCTTCACTCCGTGGTAAGGACTATTAGAAGCTATGAAGGCCACTCACTCGTAGGCTCGTCAATGGCCGGATTCCATGATAGTACACACTACGTGATTAGAGATTAGATAAGGCTTAGAGAAACTTTTATTATTCTATTGACTTAATCGCTTTACTCCCTGGGTATTCGAAAGTAATCAATGTTAGCCCCGTAACCGGCCCCAATACTCCTATTATATCTATCAAGTGCATCATGAAACCCGCTACCTAGACGCGTGCGTCATATTCATGTGGCATACCATCGTAATGTGCGTTCGAGACTATTACCCATCCGGAGGCGGAGGGACAGTTGTTCGTTCTGAATGGCTCGATCTTCGATCTGATAATCGGTGAGACGCGTAAGAGTTCGAGCTGGGAGACCATCCATTGTCTCCTAGTTAAATGGCGCCAAAGGGGGCACCGAAATTCGAAGTACTTTTGAGCTTGAGTGGAACATCAGCTTCGATGGCCTTCTCACCACCTTCGCCGTCACCATCGTCAGCGTCCGCTCGGGCATCAGCAGATCCATCTCCCCCCACTAGACCGACCACTTGTTTGGGTCCATGCACTGGAACGTTCACGCCGGAAGGGCCAGCAATAGACGCTAATCCTTGGGAATGGGCTTGCATAACTGCCGGGAGCGCATCTTGTCCTTGGCTAACAGACTCTAGCTTTTTGTTTACCTCTTTCCAAAAGAGCTCGTCCTTGGCCGGCATGTTCCTGAGCATGAGCGGACCCTTTAGTGGCTTGTCGCCGTCGCTGGGGTCCAGTATGGCAGTCTGATGGTCCCCTGGCTCTTCCACAACTGATACGTACGATACCTTAGAATCGCGCCTGCCACGTTGTCTAGGAGTATGCATGATGTCCCCTTTCGCCTCTTCTGTGGGAAGAGCTGCACCAAGATTGACAGCCGTCTCGACAGTTGGTGTAGCG
Source organism: Fusarium abutilonis (assembly GCA_021655885.1). Classification (NCBI taxonomy): domain Eukaryota; kingdom Fungi; phylum Ascomycota; class Sordariomycetes; order Hypocreales; family Nectriaceae; genus Fusarium; species Fusarium abutilonis. The sequence continues at coordinate 127,426 of JAJJWN010000107.1, read as the reverse complement.
CCCTCGGCAACGATGGAACCTACATCCGTCGGGTTGACTTTTGGGAAGGCTGTCAAGGAATGGTTGGGCGTGTGACCAGCATGTATTGTCAGACGGCGAGACTCAATAGCAGAGAGAGCTTCCACAGTGTATTCCTTAGATGAGACACGGACATTCGTTAGGCATCGCGTTTGATCTGGACTCTGAGCAGCAGGACCAGGAGGAGACGTCACTGGAGACGCTGGGTTTTCGGAAGGAGATGCGCTCGCGGCGAATGTGGGCTTTTGGACCGCAGTGGCCTTGATCGGGATACCTTCCAGCTTAGGGTCAATTTCTTGCACATCAATGACCGGCACGGGCGTCGCTGCGTCCTCTGAAGGGGACGCTAAAAAGTCCTTCGCTATGGGGTCCTGAGTTTGCATCCTGGGGTCGAGGGGAATAAAGGGTGATGATTCAGGTTGCGTTGTGGGAGATACGCGAGCGCTGCTCGGTTTGAAAAAGTTGTGAGGTCGACGAGACGCACCATCAAGGCCAGGCGGGAGAGATGATACATCAGCCATCGAAAGACCCGTTGGAATGGTCAGGTCTTGTGTTCCTGGCACGAGTCGTCCCGGTAGAGCAGAAGGATAGGAACTGTCCATGGAGCCCTCACCGCTTCTGCCACGCTGACTCGCGAGAGGCGACACTACGCCCGTAACCTGGATGCTCTGTGCTGTTACAGCCTTGAGTGCACTGTTCTCTCCTTCAAGTCGATGCACGCGTTGTTTGAGTTCCTCAATTTCTCGGATTAGGCCTTCCTTTTCAACCTCCCAACTGTCTCGAACTTCATCCATGATGATTCGCTCTTCTTGATACACTTCTTCAGCACGTCGTCTGTTGGCTTCAAGATGGTTCCGTTCTGCTTCCCAAGCATCACGGATCAAGGTGTTTTGCTGCACCAGACGTTGAACCACATGTAATGACGATTGTGAGGCTGCTACAGCGTCTGCAGACACAGATCGAGAGAGAGATGCACCGACAAGCCCTGAAGACGAAGAGATGTTGGGAAGAGGAGCAGTAGAAGAAGCCGGCAGGTGGTAGTTGGATGCAGAAGGCGGACCTCCGTAAGTGGGTGATACAGTCGCAGGGCGAATGTCGAAGGTATCGAAAGAGTCGGCCTGTGGTGGATACGACCGGTAGCTTGGCGGAACAGACTGAGCCGCTCGTAAGGACTCTAACGAGAGAGGAGAGGAATCGCTGGGCTGAAATGTTAGAGTACTCGCGGGAGGGATTCGGCCGCGTTGATTCTGATTGTGCGGTTGGTATGGATTGTGATAGTGCTGTGGATGTTGATGTTGATGATGAAGAGTTCCGGCTCGAGGGTATGAGTTGGGGGGAGACAAGATATTTGAGGCATTGCGGTACAGAAGTTGGCTACTAAAGGAAAGAACATCAGGGTCGTAGGCACCCGACGGCAGGAAAGCGTCGGGCGAGAGCCTCGTAGCCATAATCATGGAGCGTGGAATAAATCGGAGCAGTGGGGGATCGATTTTTCTTTAGGAAGGCATTGATTGACTTGTTTAACGTGTCGATTTCTGGAGCAGTCGCGATCGTGGAGTAAATGTAGTTGAGTCCCAAAAAGTCGAGAAAAGCCAATTTAGAGAAACTAGAGGACTATATTATTCTTTCTTCCTCGAGGGAGGCCGAAATCAAATAAATTCAAGGGAAATGAGTTAAGTTCGGTTCGAGATCTGGGTATGACGCAGATGGGCCCGCCAAGCTCAAGGCACAGGAACCCTTTATCTTGAAAGATGGTGGTAGCGGGAGCGGGAAGGTTACGTCTTTGCGTTGCGCCGTGCAATAGAAAGTCCGGGTATAGCGAAGCAAGGGACGACAGGGCGTGAAGAAAGTGCGATGTCTGATATCGGATTGAAATTCACATGAGATTCGAGAGGAACGATGGATTTGGAGCGAGACGGAAGTTAATATGGAAATGAGTCAAGACATGGAAGGCAAGAGCAAATTGGAAAAGACGGTGACATTGATGATTCGTTCCTGCGCAAAAGCCAGGTTCGGGTGGGTGGCCTGCAGGTGACAAAAAGCATAAGACAGGTACCTACCTAGGTATCTATCTTGGTAGCTAAAGTATATTGAGGTGTATCTCAACCAGTCTTCATGTTGAGGTGAATATGTGTAGTACTTTACTATAGATACTTAAAGTATAAGGCCAATACCCGAGCTCTAGTAAGTGTTTTTAGTTACCGTTATGAGTTATTATAATTTAGGATACTTTTATTGTTCTGTTCAAAGCTTGGTTTTATTCTCTCTGTCCCCTCCTGGAGAGGGTGGGAGCTGGGAAGATGTGCCGGTGATAAGCTTATGGATATCGGAGAACGCTGCCATTGGCTATGGCAGTGGCAGGCAGCTCGCCTTACAGTGCCGGCCCCCCGTAGGAGAGTGCACTGGGCACCTAATTTGGCTGTACCTCTTCTATCCTCTAGACACTGGAAGGGATGCAGCCGCATGCTGACTTGACATGGCAGAGCATTTCCTCAATCGGATCGTGTCTTGAAATTATCTCTTTGCTCTTTGCTCTTTGCTCTTACCCAGACAAGACATGAGTCGGTGATAGGTGATTGCGTTCCCTTGAAGACGTGTGGCAACTTTGCCTTGATGAGTGTCGCGACTTGAACATTCCATTGTCTCAGCCTCCAAGGACTCATCTGTCATGCCTCAATTTGCTTCTTTTAACCTAGAGATGATTGGGCTTCGCGGCAGAGACCGGACCGCCGGGGAGACCAGCGGACACACGGACGGAGCCAGATGATCAAGTAACTTAACAACTGCTACGCAATATGGACATCACTCGACATCGTTGTCACTCACTGACATACCTAACAAGATGAGACATAAGACGAGGTTGGCGGTCTCTCTACGGCTGTCCTTCGGAAATTCATGCTTGAGGTGGACAGCCACAACAGGGGTAGGGCTTCTGACGGTCAACAACATAGGTTTGGCATAATTCAAAAGAAAGCCCGAAGAACCATTTGATCCCGGTATTCCCTCGGCACCCCTGCGCCTGCTCTCTTCTTGTTGTGGAGGGATCTCCAACATATCGATATCAGGGCCGAATCTTGGGCACAACAGACTGCATATCCCTTGATGCTGTGCCTGTACATAGCCAAGGTCGCATCCTGGCCTCAGATCATGCTCAATATTTGCCACTCGATTTATCTGATTGGCAGTCACCAGAACACCACACGGAACGCCTCCAATCTTTCCACTGCAAGGGCAGCCTCCACTGCGGTTCGGCCCCTTCAACGTCTAACTTGGCTTGGTTGATATCCGACTGGGTCTTTGATCCAAAATCCGCGCTCAGGCACACAACTTTACGACCTGAACTTGTTTAATTCTCCACTCTGCGAGCCGATTAGGTATTCTATGACCTATGTACAACACATTATACAGAGTACACCGCAACATGTTCATATTAGAGTCATGGTGGTTTGCTGGCAACGCATTGCAGCCCAGCCAAGCCTAGCTCACTTCCGTCCAGCGCAGTCGACCTGAATTCGGCAATGGTCAATTCCTCCCTCCTCACCTTTTGCTCCAGTCGGTTAAAACCTGAGGTGCGTCCTGGTTGCCATGTGGCTGGATGTCTGTGGAGTGGACTTGGAGAATGTGGGGGCGCCGCGCAAGCCAGAAAGAAGTGGTCCCTGATCTAGATCTCTGAGCTCTGCTCTCGATCTTTGTCTGCTTCACATGTCAGTACCTGAGATCTATTTGTGGATTGGTGGTCAGATTAATGATACGCAATGCTACTATAAGTAGTTGTATCTGTGCAAGACATGTGATTTCGTACATCAAGAGATTTTGATGGGTACCTAGTCAGTCGCTGTATTAGCTTTTGTCCTCTGGGAGGGTTCTGTAACGATCCCGTTGCCCAGGTCCCAGGAGCTCATGGTTCCGAAGATCCCGGGACAGGGTGTAGCACAAACCCAATGTTTATTATTGAGTGTTTGATTGAATTGCTCATGGTTTTTTCTCTCTCTCTAAATTGCGATTTATGTGAATGGCGACAGGCTTCTCCTTTGTTGAGGTATACATATCCCATGCAAAAGAATTCAGCTCCGCAAAGTTCGGACAAAACACATGTGGGGCCGTAATCCGGTAAGCCGCACCGACGGAATCACAGGTCTACAGCCATATGAGACAAATCAACTGATAGTGATAATTGTGATAGAACTCAAAGTAAGTTAGAAAGTACGGAATGAATATTGACATGTCAAATAGTCAGATTTAAAAGCCAGACTCTCTATATATTATAGGCATTTGTTAAGCTAGATGGCTATAGTTGAATGTACAGGGTAACGCTTTGTGAATGTTAACAAGAAAAGTGCGAAGGAAGCATATAAGCTCAACCATAATGTTGCTCCTAGGAACTAGTTGAGGACCTTGATTATGATGTTCCAGAAACAGGCTCGAGCGCGACATGTAAACAATGGTCGATGGGGGAAAGGAAGATAAGGATATACAACTCTCATACGGCGATGATTCTAGGAAGCTTTTTACCTTTGATAAATAAGATCATTCAATTAAGTGTTAGTGCCGCCGCAAAGCCAATTGGCAAATGTGCACGTTAGGTATAAACATCAGGAGAAAGAAAGTGTTATTCATCCTCGTAGAAGACACCTATTTCTCAGACAGAAGTATCACCTAAGTTAGTTCAATTAACTAGGTAGAGAGGTTGAAGTGCTGCGCCCGTTAGGCGGTGGTCAGTTTGTAACGAGTGCTAAATGTCGTCAAAAACATGCAGACGAAGAGAGATGGAACCAGAAGAGGAAGAAAAAAGACAGAGAATGAAAAAAAAACTTAAAAAAAACTTTATAATTAAAGAGTTAGGGTCATGAGGCTTTAACTTGCAATAAGCCTTACAGCTAGCTGCTGGACCCAGACAGCATTCCAATCCATGTCCAAAGACGCCCGCAATGCATATACAAAGACTACCACCGCCTCATACATAATACATGATCATTTATCCAGTCCCTCTTTACCATTCAAGTAACAGCCTTTCAGCCTCCTCGACCAATAAGTTTATCACAGGCTGGCTTGCATTCCTTTCCGCCCTCGTCTTGGTAGCCTGCCTCATACGTGTCCAAAACACAGGACAATCCTTACTGTCACACTGGACATCTTCAACGGGCCCAATTCCGGAACAGCTGCGGCATAGAGAGAGCACCTCCTCTAGGCGACGTTCCTCAGTTGTTAGTCGCGCCTGAAGCGCGAGCAGCGATGAGGGGGTGTTTGTACGGCAGGCCTGACAAAGGGGATTCTCATCTTGAGAGGACTTGATGTCACAGACGAGACAGTGGGTGGACTTCATGTAGGATTCGAGGGTCGTCTTCCTGTTTCCAAGGGTGGTGGCGTGGCGAACGCGCTGTACCTTGGGCATCTCGTCGTACCATTGACGCACGTTTGCACCTACAAGGTTGAAGATGCGCTCGAGTGGAGGGATCAGATTCTTGGAAATGTAATACTCGGCATCGAGCCGCCAATGTGGGTTGTTGAGTAGTTCCTCGGGCGCCACGCATCGGTCGATGAGTCGCGCTCCCGGAGCACCAGTGATGACAACGTAGGGAACTCTTTCGCCATACTGCGGTTCTGCGCGTGCGTCTTGAAGTATACGCTTGGTGCTGATGAGTGCTCCTGCAGGTGGAGGGCCTTTATCAGAGTATGTGCCTAGACGGACTTCTTTGGCGAAGCAAAAGTCTTGTACTGAGACGTTGTTGCGCATGATCTTTTGACATTGCTTCTGGAAGTAATCCTTAACTTGGGTGAGATCTGCTGTCTCGAATAGTAAGCGAAGAGCCTTCTCTTCGATCTTTTGCTCCGCAGGTGTTCCATCACGACGGACAGTCTCGATTCCCTTGGCGTCGAACTCAGGTTTTACCTGGTCTTTGCTTTCGTATTTATAACCGACATACCGTTTCTTGGCCAGAAGAACGCATGGGTGATAAACTTTCTCAAACTTGAGCTTGATCGGCCGAGGATTCATCTCAGTAATCGCTTTTGAGATCTCAGTGCCAATATCGAATGCTTCGTCTTTTGTCCGGCCTTTAAGGTAGATGAATAAACTGTCAGTATCACCGTAGACGACCTCTGCGCCCCATTTCTCGACCGAATGTATATAAGCGATCGCTCTTTCAAGAGTTTCCCTGCCAGTCTGCACGATGCTGTCTGCGATCTCAGAGCAGGGCATACGCCCAGAGAACGATGCTGAAGTATACCCATAAGTGACATTTGCCAATAGCTTGAGAGCAAGTTGTCGGTTGTTCAGGAGTTGCTGGAGAGTTTTGTCATCCTTGTCTTGCTTCATACCACTCTTGACCATGACACGGGTCTTAAGAATCTCGGTAAGCATCTTGGCGAGCAGTGATTTGCGAATCTCCGTCTTTGCATACATCATGCCATTTGGAGCAATGTTGATGTGGTCCTCCAACAGGGTAAGGAGACCTTGCTGGCGCTTGTACTCAGTAAACCCCATCTTATTCATACCCCTCCAATTGGTAACTCGACCTAAGAAGGTCGAGTAGCAATAGTTGTAGGCGATCATGACACTCGGATACAGACTTTGAAAGTCAAGAACCAAGAGCGGGCTGTTATAGAAGGCGCTCTGTGGCTCCATAACAAGCGGAAGACACTCGAGAGCGTTCTGCCCACCAACTTGCTTACGGCTGGGTGACACAAGAAGGAAGTTCTCAGGCTTAGCGATCCTGAACATGATTGACTCAACCTTGAACTGAGATCCTCGTGAAAAGACTGAAAAGAAGTCTACACCAAGAAGTCGGGCTTGCTCGCTGGTTCTGGCGATCAATTCATTCGCGTCAAGTATCTCAATATCGAGTCGTGTACGATTCTGGTAATATCTCAACATCCTGCCAAGCTCTCGATGTTTGCCGCTTTTGTACCAGCTTGTGAGGGATTTCCAAGAATAGTGAGGTATCCGTTGGTGGAGTAAATGCCACACGACGTTCTCCATCGTGTATTGAAGGAGGTTTAGTTCTCCTCGCATTGCCCTCCAGACATTAACCATGTGTCGGCCAGTAACTCGAATCGTTGACGTAGTATTGAAACCCCATCGATCATTCTCTTTACCAAATCTGCCGTGTGACTCTGTCTTCATGCGGGAGAACTCATCACAAAGGTTATAATCATATTTTAGTCGTGCTCTTTCGATCAGATAGCCCCATGAACTGCCATGAACCTCATACCCGGTCAGGATGTCGGGATCATGGTTCCTCACAATTTCTACCATTCTGACCATAAGATCTAATTCAGAGTTTTCTTCAATAAGTTCGGCAGTCGTCTGGCGTCGGATACGCTGCGTAAAGTCGTTGTTATTGGACAATAGCAGAATACCAGCCTGGATGGCCCTGGCTGGGTCTTGGCTACCTGTGGCAGTCTCATCTGACTTGAGTGCCCAGAAGACGCACTGAACCTCATCTTCCTCAGGATTAGGTACAAATTTCCCCCTGGTATTCACGTGGACTTCCAGGCTCATCGTGCTCATATACTGGGCTTCATGCTCGACGCTTGTCGATTTCTTTCCCTGTGTGTACTTGAAGCCATGGCTGTTCTTTGGTGTTGGTCCTTCAATCTGAGAGTGATAGTGTCTGGGGGTTAATGGAAGCCTCGACTTTTGGGCTGCGTTCACTTTACGCTCTTTCTCAAGCCACCAGTCCTCCACTTCATGGCATGTGGGCGGCAGACTTGCAAACTCCCAGCTTCTCCATGAGCACTTCTTCCCTTGTCGTTCATATTGAAACTCTGTGGTAGACTTGTCAAGAGTTTCATACTTGAGTCCATAATTGGCTGGCGAGGTGGCGGTTGGATCAAACTCAGGGAGGAAAGGTAAGGTGTTCCCATTTAATCTAAACTCTTTTCCAGCATATTCGCGTGTTCGCCCAGGAACGTCCGTTTCCTTGCTGTAATGTGCATCCTGGTATATGACATCAGGAAGTCGATGCTCTTTCATGGAAGAATTCACAGACGCTGCAGATGGAGGTAGTAACGAAAGCACGTGTACGTGTGGACTGGCGAATCTACTCATGGCTCGCTGGATCCTGGATTGCTGACTGTAATTCTCGTCTTCGTACGCCACGGACGATACCAAGGACGATGACAAAGTTAACTGGGATAGGCCTGCCTTAGCGGGCAGAAAGCTGCTAGGATCAAACGAAACATGCTTGGTATGACGACCATCATCAGATTGTTGAGAAGCGGATTTCTGGCTCATCTGGCTTAGGCGGAATTTGGTGTTCGGATCATTATGGTCTTTGACTGTAGGAAAGTTCAATTTCTGGTTGGAGCCAGTGGCTCCTTTCAAAACGGAAACAGATGTCTTGTTGATTGATGAAGGCCCTTTAGGGATCGAGGAACCCCTGAATGCGGAGGTGAGTGACGTGTCTGTGTCTGTTAAAGGACTAGGGACCAAGTCTACTTCGTCATCATCAATAATTGGCTGCTCGTCAAGTTTAGGCCTCTTGTTAGACATATGGAGCGACGAGACATCTGCCATTGTCCGCTTGAGCTGTGTCGAGTTGGAAGGGTTGGGTAGTAGTGCTTTTGGTGTACGTCCAATCAAACCCTCATTTTCCGCAAGATCAAGTAGCTCTTCGTATAAAGGAATGTCAGGCAGTTTGCCAGACTTCAGGCCACTTTGGCATATTCCAAGGGTTGACGTCCAGGGGGCGCTCATGCCGAATCCATTGATGTCAAGCGCCGCCTGCTCCAGGTCTCCCTCAATCAACTGGTTTGAATAACCACGAGAACCATTTGCGGCAGCTTTCTCCATTGCTATCAGCGTCGTGATATCTTCTTCATCCGAATCATCAGGGAAAAAGTTGTCGTTGTCTTCGCCAGCCTCAAGCACTCTACGTTCGTCGACGATGATGCTGCTTGCCAAATCCTGTTCCGCTTCGTCTAGGCCCGACGGCAAACCTAACACTGGTGCAAGTTTTGACGGGAAAAGGTCCTCCACAGATTCTAGTACGGTTCTGACATGTTCTTCATACGGGTGCGGCTTTGTGAAGGTTTCAAAGGTGAGCTCATCTGAATCGGTAGTAGTCTTCTCTGCTGAAATGAGATTTTGAATCTCTGTTCGATATTCTTCCTCATGAATCCAACTCTGCGGTTGCGAGTCGCGAGGGTTGGCTGACATTGACACGAGAACTTCTGGCGGAAAGGGACTACTACCTTCCTCCGGGTCCTGCATCTTGCGCTTGCGCCTCTTGGTCTCATCTTTCCATAAACCAGCCATACTGTATACAAGCTTAATGCCAGGAAGGGGATTTTCCCGCTCAATAAAGTCATGGTGAAGTGGTCTTTCCTTGACCTTTTTCCGATTGATAATGTCTTGCACACATATATCTACTTCGATCGAGCAGTGACTACTGCGAGGAAGTGTGCTTTCATCGGTAATGTGGTTTTCAGGGATAGATAGACTGTGCCACACGTGTAATGAGCTCGAGCCCTTGCCATATTCAGGAACCGGAGATCGAAACTTGGTACTTGATGCGTCCAAGTAGTCGCAGCCGTACAGGTTGAAGTCTGTCATGAACTGGAGAAGATATTGAAGATGTGCCTCGTATGGTTGGAACTTATGTTCCATGATAACGCCTTGTTGAAGAAGATCCGCTAGTCGCGTCATGACTATGGGGTTGAGCATGTAAACTTTCAAGAAGAAGCGATACCCGACGTGAAAGCCGTAGAAGGGAATACCCTTGACAAGAGTAATCCTCGCCACGAACCTTGCATTGTCACCTTTCTGATCCCTTCGATAGCTCACTGCTAAGGCGTGATCGACAGAGAGATGAAAGCGGTAGATATAAGCATCGACTGGAAGAGGTCAACTACTGCCTATTTCTTGATGATCATGGCCGAGCAAACCTTCATCATGGGACAAGCCCCCCTTGTACTCTACGTACAAGTAGGGGAACGCGCCATGGATATGCGCGCATACTTTTTGGCCACTTTCAGTGGTTCCAAAAATTCTAACGATAGGGACTTTGGGCCCTTTTGAAATCTGTGAGGGACGGATATCATTGCGAAGCTGGGGGTCATATCGTGTTGGCGTCGCTTGATAATGGTCGATACAGTTGAGTCTGACCCGAAACAAGTCCATTTTCTTCGCACTTTGGATCCATCAGGGGCTCAAAGGAAAGCCTTTAGAAGATAAAAGAAGAAAGCATAGCTCACTTTCAAGAGAGAATTTCAATTCAGTATAATGGTCTTTGTCACTGCTCTCAGACGCGTTTTGCCATGCCACAGCGCGCGCGAGATCACGTGATGATAAGACAACTTATCGAAAGTACCTATTTCCACTTCTATTTCGCGATCTGCAACTGAGACATCGCACATCTCGGGCTTCCGTCTTTTCTTGATCGCATTTCCCTGTACATCTAAGAGCCCAAGGCCATTTCGAAAAACACTCAGCATGGCTCCGGCACCATCAAAGCCACCGCCATCAGGAGCAGGCGCTGCCTCGAAAGAAGAAAACATCTACATCCCTTCCTTCATCAGTAAACGACCATTCTACGCTGGCGAAGAAGGTGACGATAATGATTACCTTAAGCATCAACGTCGCGAAGAGAAGGACGAGAAGTCTCAGTGGTACGATCGTGGTAGAAAAGCCGGTCCAGCGGCTACCAAGTACCGAAAAGGCGCTTGCGAGAACTGCGGCGCAATGACGCACAAGAAGAAGGACTGCTTGAGTCGACCACGAGCAAAGGGTGCAAAGTGGACAGGAAGAGACATTCAGGCCGACGAGGTGATTCAGGACGTCAAGATGGGATGGGATGCCAAGCGCGATCGCTGGAACGGCTATGATGCGAAGGAATATCTCAACGTAGTGGACGAGTTCAACCAGATGGAGGAGCTGCGAAAGCAGGCGACCAAAGGTGAAAACGGGGACGAGGAGGCAGATGAAGGCGACAAGTACGCAGAGGAGAATGATATGAGCAAGCACCAAAGTACAGCGACCCGCCAACTGCGCATACGAGAGGACACGGCCAAGTATCTGCTGAATCTCGACCTGGAATCTGCCAAATACGACCCAAAGACACGGGCACTGGTCGATGCTGGTGCAACAGCAGACAAGGCGGCAGACCAATTTGCAGAAGAGGGATTTATGCGATCATCGGGTGACGCCGGTGCTTTCGAGAATGCTCAGCGATACGCGTGGGAGGCCCAGGAGAAATCAGGCGATACCAGCCAACATCTGCAGGCCAACCCAACAGCAGGAGAATTCTACCGAAAGAAGGAGAGGGAAGAGGCAGAGGCAAAGCGTGCGGAAAGAGAGAAACTACTTCTCGAAAAGTATGGTGGAGAACAAAAGGATATGCCAGCTGCTTTGCGTAACATGGCCGTTACCGAATCCGAGAAATTCGTAGAATACGACGAAGCTGGCTTGATCAAGGGTGCGCCCAAGAAGGAGGCCAAGTCTAAGTACGCCGAAGATGTTTTTATCAACAACCATACTTCAGTCTGGGGCAGCTGGTGGTCCAACTTCAAATGGGGTTACGCCTGCTGTCACTCATTCATCAAGAACAGCTACTGTACTGGAGACGAAGGAAAGCAAGCTTGGGAGGCAGCTGAGCGTCAACGCACTGGTGCCAATCTCATGGAGGACAAGGAGGAAGAGGCTGAGGAGCCAGCTAAGGACGAAAAAAGTGATGAGGAAGAGAAATCGCGGAAGCGGACAAGAGAAGAAATGATGAATGGAGTGACGGAGAAGGAGATGGACGAATACAGGAGGAAACGGACGGCGACTAATGATCCAATGGCGAAGATGCTGGGCAAAGATGAGCTCTTGACATAGCGAAGCATTTACATAAATAATCATTATATTCATTACGTTCACCAAATATTTACCAAGATATTACAAATCACAATTAAACACTCATCACATATCAGTAATAATGCAAGTGCAAGCGTGAAATTGAATTCATGTTCCATGAGCTTCATTTACACAGATGAGGAGACACCAGAGGGTTTGTTGTCGTTACCCGGTGAAATCATTCCATTTTTATCCTCTGGCCAACGCCGCAAGCTATGAAGAGAAGCCCTTCCAATGAGTGGTATTCCATCACCAGGAGCCCTAGGCTTCAATGAGAACCGTTTTTTGCACCTTGAGTGCATCTACTCCTCGTCCTCATCCTCCTCGCCACCCTCACCGCCCTCGGCGGCCTTGGCCTTCTTTCTGCGGACACGGCCGGGGCGGCCACCGCCGAAGGGCGAGGTAAGAGAGAAGTCGATGTGCTTCTGGGAGTCGAGACGGACGATGAAGGAGGGAACGTTGACGATCTGCTTGCCGACCCGGATGTGACGCTGGCGGATCAGGACACGGGCGTGGTGAATGGACTTGGCAAGACCGAGCTTCCAGACACAGGTCTGGAGACGGCGCTCAAGGAAATCCTCGATCTTCAGGGCCAGGACGTAATCGAGCTTCATGCGGGACTCGTCAAGGACACCGACACGGACGAGACGGCGAATGAGGGCATTGCCTTCAAAGAGACGCTTGGGGTCCTTCTCGTCGAGGGTAAGGAGCTGACTGTAGAGTGTGTTAGACCATGTTCCCGCTTGGTGCAAAAACAACAGAAAAAGGCGAAAAGGCAAATTTGACATACCGGGCAGCACGCCGAATCTTGGACAGAGTCAGACCGACTCGCCAAACCTCACGCTTATTGCGCAGGCCATACTCGCCGACGAGCTTCAACTCGGAGTCACTGTTATTATCGGGTCAGTCTTCATTCACAATCGACTTAAACAGAGACAAGCTCATGTTCAGTGGCCGGTGATACTGACAGTCGGGCGGACTCGAAGGGTCGCCGGGGGACACGAGAGGTCTTGGAGTGGGCGCGAGGAGGCATCCTGAAGATTTGTTAATTGATGCGAGAGTATGCGGTTGTCGTGATAACACTCACTTGACTTGCTCCTTGAATGTTTGGCTGGAGTTGAACTTTCACTTCACACAAAGTCCGAAAGTTGAGAAATGTGCGCAGGGAAGTCGCGAGTGGTGGGTACCACGTGCAAAGTGGAGAACAACCCTAAGAAAGCAAATGCTGTTGCAGGCAGGAGCGATCCACCCCCACCCTAAACGCTCTTGCCCTACCGAGACCGAAAAAAAAATCGGAAAATCTCAGATCCCGCTCCCACAAGGCCGCCTTCGAGAAATCCACAACACCAAAGCGAAGGACTTCACCATCTCTTTCGCCAACCCACGACTACTAACCCCAACCGTCCCGCGAACCGACGACAATTCGAGATGGGTCACTCATACGGAAAGAGAGCGGGCACCCGCGTATGTTCAACCAACGATTTGCGAAATTCAACGACGTCGGCATGAGAACTGACGAGTTTTGTAGTATGCCTTCAGCCGGGACTTCCGCAAGAAGGGTATGATTGCCCTGAACACCTATCTCCGACAGTACCGCGTTGGTGATATCGTCGACATCAAGGCGAACGGTGCCGTTCAGAAGGGGTAAGAAATACTCTCCTAGGCGACAAGACAGATGCAAAAGTCGTGGGCTTGGACGCTTGGGAAATTTTGTGTGCCATGGAATTGGGTGGCTAACGATTGAGTACAGTATGCCCTTCAAGGTCTACCACGGCAAGACTGGTGTCATCTACAACGTCACCAAGTCTGCTGTTGGTGTCATCATCTACAAGCAGGTCAAGCACCGCTACATCGAGAAGCGAATCAACGTCCGAATCGAGCACATTCAGCAGTCCCGATCTCGCGAGGACTTCTTGCGACGAGTGAAGGCCAACGCCGAGGCCAAGCGCCAGGCTAAGGCCGACGGCACAGTCGTCCAGGTTAAGCGTCAGCCCGCTGGCCCCCGTGAGGCCCGAACAGTCTCTCTCGGCGACAACCCCCCTCAGACCCTCACTCCTCTTCCCTACGAGACCACGATCTAAAAGAAAAGATATTGCGGGGGTTGGTGGTGCTTGCTTCTTTTTACTTGGGGTATTGCGTCCGGATGGGAAAGAAATCTGCATGGCAAGGGCTTGCGTTTTGATGTCCATAGGGAATGAAACCAGAAAGACATCGTTTGAAAGCATGCCCTGTCTCTGTATTGAAGATACCTTTGGTGAACTTTGCCTGATCTACGTAGCGGGCTCAATACTGGCTCGGCGCACAAAAGAACTGACGCTTCCATCCAATCTTGACCCTTGTGATTCGGGCTTGTGGTGTGAGTCGGGTAGAACGGCGGTGGACATGTCTTCTCATTCCGTTTCTGGATAGATGTTGTCCTCCACTTCATGAGCAGTCTCGTGTTATGACGATCAGTGTGCATCCCGGTTTTCTGCAATATGAACTTTTGCGTTCAGGTGAAAGAGGTCTTGCATGTTCGCCGAGATACCTACCTACATAGGCACTAACTTGCAGAATCTACTGCCACTGGGAAGTGCTAACCTAGACTTGCATTATTCTGTCGTAGGTCTCTACTGTGACTTTGACGGAATTCTTTACAGTACCTAAGTAGAAAAAAATTCTCTTGCCATTAGTTAAATAGATGAGCCCGAATTAACACTAAGTCGAGGATATAAGAGAAGTTATCACCCCAATCTCACTTTGCTTTATTATTAACTTAGACTAACTGGTGATTGAGTTGATATTTACGCCGAGATATCACAAAGCTAGGGAGATAGAAGATACTCCGACACTCTAGGTGCGGGCCAGTCTTCAGTATAATTCGTTGGGTTTAATATTCCTCGTCTATGATTTCCTAAAACCCTTCTATACTTTAGTAATTTATTGTTTAAAGGAGAAAGGCTAACTCTAGTCCTTGGTACTACCAACCTAAGCTTGCGTGGACAAACTTGGATGCGGTACACATTGGTCTTATGTTTATTGATGGCGCACCCATGCACTTTGTCAGCTGCTATTCGTTTTAAGCATATAAATCTTCATGCTCAAGAAGTAGACACCTTTGTCTTGATCTTACGTATAAGCAATTATCTTCATCGTCCAAGTCGGATAGGTAGGTAGTTTGGCTCCCGGCTACCGAATCCAACTTCCTTCAAGGAAGCCTTCTTCCTCATATTAACTCAGACAGCTGCCCCACATTGGCGAAGAATAAGGTACGTACCACGTATGACGCTCCCCTCCCGTCTTGCCGCAGCCCAGCCACTGGGAGCTACCTACTTACCTACCTACCTACGGTATCGAATCGCAGCCAAGACGAGCCACGAGTCGCCCGAGATTTGTCAAGGCTGACGACGACACGAAATCTTGATCTACAGTAAAACCTTGAGAGCAATCGCTGCCTAAATCCGATTCCTTCTCTATCTGTCTCCTACGACTCGGTCTCTTTTATTTCATTTAGCTTGCGCGGCGTTAGGCCTCGACGGGGAAATTGTCTCGTGATTTCCAGGGGTTGTGTCGGTAGCTATTGAAGGTCACGACGGACTCTTTCTTGCGCATATTTCTACATCTCTTATTGATTAATCGCATCGCGGAGCTTATCCGCCACCAATCGCAATCATGGCTGCTGTGCGCGGCACCGAACATACCAAGTCAGTGATTCACGGTCGCGCCGGATGTGCGTACATCAAGCTGACTCTTTCAAATTGCGCAGAACCGATCAAGAACTTGCTATCAACATCAAGAAAGCTACGAATGCCGAGGAGATATCCCCAAAGAGAAAACATGTCCGAGCATGCATCGTTTACACATGGGATCATCGATCTGCCGCTGCCTTTTGGTCCGGCATCAAGGTGTACGTCTCGTACCATTCATCATGATAACCTTTGCTGATCAACCGTTTCAACAGCCAACCCATCCTCGCTGATGAAGTCCAGACGTTTAAGGCCCTTATAACGATCCACAAGGTGCTCCAGGAAGGGCACCCTAGCGCTCTGAAGGAGGCAATGGCGAATCGCGCCTGGATTGATAGCTTGAACCGCGGCATGGGTGGAGGAGGCGAAGGTGTACGCGGTTACGGACCTCTGATCCGCGAATACGTGTACTACCTCCTCGCCAAGCTCTCCTTTCATCACCAACATCCCGAGTTCAATGGCACCTTCGAATATGAGGAGTACCTCAGCTTGAAGGCCATCAACGACCCTAATGAAGGCTACGAAACCATCAGCGATCTCATGGTACTGCAAGATAAGATCGAGCAGTTCCAAAAACTGATATTCTCTCATTTCCGCAATGTGGGAAACAACGAGTGTCGCATTGCGGCCCTGGTTCCTCTTGTCCAGGAAAGCTATGGCATCTACAAGTTCATCACCAGCATGCTCCGGGCCATGCACTCCAGTCAGTGATTCATACTCCACATTTTTTTACATCTTAGTGCTCACATCTTTAAAGCAACCGGCGATGACGAGGCTCTTGAACCTCTTCGCGAACGATACAACGCTCAGCATTATCGTTTAGTTAAGTTCTACTACGAATGCTCAAACCTCCGATATCTCACCAGCCTCATCACCGTTCCTAAGCTGCCTCAAGATCCCCCAAACCTCCTCGCCGAAGACGATGAAGCCCCCGCGCTCCCTGCGCGACCAAAGCAGGAGATCGAACGACGTCCATCTCCTCTACCGGAGCCCAAGAATGAAGGTCCTGACGAGATGAACGAGTTCTGGAAGAGTGAACTAGACCGCCAAAACAGAGAGTACGAAGAGCAGCAGCGAGTGCTTGAACAACAGCAACAACAAGCTCTCTTGGCCCAGCAACAGGCCCAGCTTCAGGCTCAACGTGACTTTGAGCAGCAGCAACAACAACTGATGGAGCAGCAGCAGCGAGAGCAAGAGGCGCTTATGGCGCAGCAGGCTCAATGGCAGACCCAAGGTCGTCTTGCCGAGTTGGAGCGGGAGAACCTCAACGCACGAGCTCAGTATGAGCGTGATCAACTGATGCTTCAGCAATACGACCAGCGTGTCAAGGCTCTGGAGGGTGAGCTGTCGCATATCCAGAACAGTCTCGGCCAGCAGATGAACAGCAAGGATGACCAAATTCACGCTCTTCAGGAGCAGGTTAATACGTGGAGGACAAAATACGAGGCATTGGCGAAGCTCTACTCTCAGCTGCGACATGAGCATCTCGACCTCCTTCAGAAGTTCAAGGCGGTTCAACTCAAGGCAGCCAGTGCCCAAGAGGCCATCGACCGGCGGGAGAAGCTCGAACGTGAGATCAAGACCAAGAACCTGGAATTGGCCGATATGATCCGTGAGCGTGATCGCGCCCTTCACGACAAGGACCGTGCAAGCGGCAGCAGTAAGGACGAGGTTGAGAAGTTGAAGCGCGAGCTCCGTATGGCTCAGGACAAAGCCGATAATCTGGAGCGCAGCAAGGGCAACGAGCTATCTACGATGCTTGCCAAGTACAATCGTGAGATGTCGGATCTCGAGGAAGCACTGCGCAACAAGTCGCGCCAGCTGGAGGATGCTCAGATGAACCTCCGAGATGGCAGTTCTGACCTTGAGCAGCTTCTCCGAGACAAAGAAGAGGAGCTTGAGGTGTACAAGGCGGGCATGGATCAGACGCTCATCGAGCTTAACGAACTCAAGCAGAATCAAGGCGACACCGACACCGCTCTGGACGGCCAGATCGATGCTCTTATCATGTCGAATCTCGACAAAATCAATGACATTATTGATTCGGTTCTCCAGGCGGGTGTCGCACGTGTTGATGATGCACTCTATGAATTGGACTCTAACATGCAGGCTGGCAACCAAAATGCTTCTCCTTCATATGTACTTTCACAGATTGAGAAGGCATCAGCCAGTGCCATGGAGTTTGCTACATCTTTCAATAACTTCATCGCAGATGGTCCCAATGCGACACACGCGGAACTCATCAAGGCGATTAACGTCTTCTCCGGTGCTATTGCCGATGTCTGCAGCAACACCAAGGGTCTGACTCGCCTCGCCACCGATGATAAAAAGACAGACTCGCTCATGAATGGAACCCGTCAGCCTGCTCTGTCAGCAGTGCAGTTTCTCCGAGGTCTTCAGAGCTTTCGACTTGAGGGCATGGACCCTCTGCAGAAGACCGATGTGGTCATCAACAGCAACAATGACGTTCAGATGAACCTTCAGAAGCTCAACAAGCTTGTTGAGTCGTTCGCTCCCGGCTTCGGCAAGCTCACGAACAAGAAGGGAGATCTAGGTGACATTGTCGATTCAGAGCTGAGCAAGGCTGCAGATGCCATCGCGGCAGCTGCCGCGCGATTGGCCAAGCTCAGGAACAAGCCTCGTGACGGATACTCAACCTATGAGCTCAAGGTGAATGATTCAATCCTGGATGCGGCGACGGCGATCACCAACGCCATTACACAGCTGATCCAAGCGGCTACAACAACCCAGCAGGAGATCGTGCAGGCAGGCCGAGGATCCTCGTCGCGAACAGCATTCTACAAGAAGAACAACCGATGGACCGAAGGTCTCATCTCTGCCGCCAAGGCTGTGGCGTCGTCGACCAACACTCTGATCGAGACAGCAGACGGCGTCATTTCAGGACGCAACAGTCCGGAGCAGCTCATCGTGGCGTCGAACGATGTGGCGGCTTCTACGGCGCAGCTTGTGGCTGCAAGCAGAGTAAAGGCAGGGTTCATGTCCAAGAGCCAAGAGAAGCTGGAACAGGCGAGCAAGGCCGTGGGTGCAGCGTGCCGAGCGTTGGTGCGCCAGGTCCAGAGCTTGATCAAGGAGCGCAGCCAAGAGGAGGATCAGGTGGACTACTCCAAGCTTGGAACACACGAGTTCAAGGTGCGGGAGATGGAACAGCAAGTAAGTTTAATCCTGCCAAGTCGTGTTTGCTTCCACCCCTCTCTCCACTCATTGCTCATTGCTCATTCCCGGACCTGTGCGGGCATAGCGTTTGCTATATCCGGCAAGGCTTATCTGTGTAAGATCAACGACTAACAAGTCACCAACAAACAGGTTGAGATTCTCCAATTGGAAAATGCACTGGCATCCGCTCGCCATCGTCTGGGCGAGATGAGGAAGATCTCATACCAGGAAGAGTAAGGATCCCGCTTTTCGGTCGAGATTCATTACCCAAGCTTCAGCCTCTTGAGACGGCGGTTGGCCAATGGGAATTCTCGAAAGGAGTAGGGAAGAGGAGATATGAGACACACAAACATATGCAACTCGTTGGAAAGTAATAAAATCGACGGCTTATGGAAGCTTGTTGGTCATTCTGTTTCGTGTATCGTATATCCAAGCCTCGCCCCTCTTCGCGACTTTCCTCGCGCCGCGAAAGAGACGGTCTTCCCCGTACCGTACCTGTACAGTATAATTGCCAAGGGTCGGGGACGAATTGATGGCACCTATATGTGTGTTGTGTTGGGTGGTCATGGTGTTGCTGTACTAGATAGAAAGAGGAGTGGCTAAGCGGGAATGCGTGTTCCGAATTCTTGGGATTTATGACTTGTCTTTGACGCAATTGGAGTCCATTTGGTGATTTGTGATGATCCGAGATATGTGCACTGTATCGTACGTAATTTGTGGTTTCATGGTGATGAATGAATTGCTTCTTGTTATGCCATATGACATCGGGGACTTTTTTTAGGGCAACATCACTGCGTACGGCCACGAGGCCTTTCATTGCAGGTGTAAATAACTAAATCTGGAGAATTTCAGTTTGATAAACCTGCAATCCATTTCAACCGCAACCGTTTCGATCGCCATGCAATATGAAGCGGGAGGACATGCACATCAATCAATGAGGGAGAAGGAGATTTATTAACAAGTCTTTCTTTAGTATTAGACTTTTGTACATTTTGTTAATTGACTCTTTAAAATAATATCCACGGAGAAACGCAGCAGAAAAGCCCGCGAAGCTAGACAAAGACATGGTGAAACCCCAAGACCTATGGGCCTCTGGACTCCAGTCTCTACCTCGCTTCTTCAGGCTACTAGTATATTTCAATATTGAACTCCCGTCTCGGCTTTAGCTAAATGGAGATTCTATAGTATCTAGGCTTGACAGGACCTGGATTAGATCGGCGGATAATTAAGTCTGAGGTGTTGACCATGTCCACGCTTCAGCTGTAAATCTATCCGCGCACATGACAAACTTAGCACCTAAAGAACCCCATATCCAGCATATATTCAGCTCACATTAACCATGAATGATATGTCTAGAATCGCTGATACGCTGTCAACTAAAGCATGTCTAGCTGAGCCCAGACGAATTGGCTTGTTAGAATACTGGGTTGCCCTCAGATGAACTTTGTCATCCCAGCTGATGGTTGCACGAAACCTCACAGTTGAGAGCTGAAGTGCCATCAGCATAAGATCAACATTTATATACAACTCTGGAGAAATCGTACTAGTTTATGATATAGTTGATCTGACTTTAAAAGATCTTTATTTCTCGATGAAATGTTCTCGTGTTAAATCGAACCCCGGACATGCGGTCAGAGGCACCCTAACACGCTGGGGAAGCTAGGTGATAAAAATACTGACAATCTATTTCATCGACTTACTGCCAATTAAGCAAGTGCAGTTCTCCAATAGCCTCTGCCAGGGGAGAAGTTGTGATGTTTAGCGAGAATTGGTGATGGCTTCTTCAATTGACAGTGAGATATTGTACTTTAGTCAACCCTCAACACTACAACTTGGTACATCATAATATTTAGCAAACAAGCAAACAGAGCTGAGCCCATGTGACACATCCGTTCGAAAATGCGACCTTCCAGGGTTATGGAGGTCTTCTCGTCCCGATATGTGCCAGTGTTTAATGAAAAGCGACGATGAAGTCTCATCACATCCGAAGAAGACGGTTACAGTATGCACAGTCTACAAGACAGTATCCGATCCAAGCGTTCCAGTGAGTCGACGCTTGCCCGAACTGGCGTGTCTCATGCTGGGATGGAGCTGTTTGCGTCGCATATGTCTTGGCACTGCCACAGCAGTAGGAACCTTGGCTACGGAGTATAGTATGGAACGGCGACCTGGCTCTGAGTAATAGTGATAGGTGTGGGCGTTTTGAAAGTGGCTTGATCTATGTCGTGAGTGGGCAAACTTGGCCAAGGCCTTACTGCAAGCCCTCGGGTTGGCGCAGATGGGGTGCGTCTGGAGCCAGCGAGACCAGGCCGAATGAGCGTTGGGAACTTTGGGGCGAGATTTACGATGACCGAGGCTGTTAATCCAGCAGTCTAGTCAAATTCTGGGGTTGCAACGTCCTGGATGGTATTGGTCGGCCAAGTCCGTGCTAATCACCCTCAAAAATTGTTGGCGTCCATTTTGTATGCTATTTGTTGTACCTCGCGCTTGTTCAGGCTCGGCGTTTGCTGTGGGCCACGTCCAGCTGCCAAGCCAGTTCTGCTAGCCCGGTTCCTGGTTTGATCGTCGACGGTAGTCTTCTCATACATCCATGCTATTTCCGTTTTAGCGTTTCCTGGCCCTGTGACACACATACCACGGACCTGTCAAATAACTTAGGAAACTAACGTTAGTAAGGGCGAGACTTCGGTGCGTGTTGATACAGACAAGCACCCAGTCTGAGAATTGGATACTATTCATTGATGGATAGAGGAACCAATCGCACGTAAAGCTTCTATACGCGACAATTGATGTCAATGAACTGTTTGCAAGGGAATAATTTGAGGATGCTTGAAAGTTGGAGGAGTTGCAAAAGAGTTACATAAGGTTTTACGTTAGGTTGCGGCAGCCATTCCTTCGCGCTTACTGTCACCCGAGACACTGAGGTATCCTCCCTGATCGTTGAGAGCCATCGTCATCGCTTCTCCTGGTTCTGTTGTGGAGACTCATCTGGCAGCCAAGGTGAGATCAGCGCCTTACCGGAAAGAGCTAGACAAACAGGGGTACTCCTGGTATGAATATCAACGCATGCGTTTGTATGAATAACAACGCGCGTCTGTACGTGGTGGGTACTTGAGTGCCTAGGCAACAGCAAAGCTTTGTGATGTGCACTTCAACTCTCAGTGGTAGGCAGTGATAGTAACCGGCAACTCACTCCAAGAGCAGAGGGCTACGAACAAGATTTTACCCCAACCCATGGGGGGACGTTGGCAGCTGGGCATAAACGTCGTTTGGGGGTAGCGTCGCCAAGCATGCTTAGACCCGGATCTAGGGACTGTGCGTACTGATACTGTGAACAAACCCCTCTTCTCAGCCCTAGAGGCTCCGCCAAGCGGCTAGCCGCCAATGATCTGGATCGCGAGTCGCACTACTGCTCCCACCCTTTCTTATTATGTGGACCATGCAAATGCAATCCCAACCTCACTTGCCGTGACCACGCAGGATCTAGTAATCCTTGATTGTGTATTGGCCTCGTGGTGCTACCTAATCGTAAACAGAAACTGGCTTGCTCTCTCTATATTTTATCAGCTGTAAAAGAGTTGATTACCAAGCGTTGTCTGACTAACAACAAGCCCATCACGTCTTTAATCTCAAAATAACCCCTGATTCGCACTCAAACATGTTTGTGTCCACCATGTTCAAAGTACACTGTCATTCAGAACTTGGTAAATCGTCTCGCTCATCTGGTACTATTCTGTGTCAGAGCCAGAAACTTCACCTATGCACAAGTACTCGACATACCTTTTGGAGAAACGCTCAAAAAAAGTTATAGGGATGATTTTCTGGCTATAGTAACTTCCATACTGTAGTATCTAAGGGCTGAGAATAAAAGAGTTCCAGGTATCATCAGATCCAGGCGCTTCAATGCTTTCGTTTTGATGAGTGAGCGGGCCGGTAGCAAGGGCAGAGCCATCTCCGTTCTGAAACACTAGTGAGGAGTAAGCTACGAGTTTCTATTTAGATACACTAGACATACGTACCAGGGTTTTCTCCTGGCCAAGTCACAGCCAATCCATGCGGCTGAGTGTGATGGAACGGCTCCAGCTGGGCGGCCATCGGTGTGTCGTACACCTGAACCGGAGCCTGAAGCTGGCTTTGATCATGGCCTTGGAAAAGCAATTGATCATAAGCCCGGAGCTCAATGTTGAGTGGAACTGGAGCTCTGCCAGAGTCCTGGACAGCAGCAACAGCTGACCAATCGGTGTTTGTGTTTGGCGTTTGTTGGTAAACCTGAGTTGAGGATTCCATCTGATCATGGATGCTGAGTGCAGTTGAACCATACGCAGGAGAAGTCTCTGGGATACGCTGTGCATCTGTTTGGCTTTTAGTCAAGAAATAGGAATTAGAATGGGAAGGATAGAGCTGTTACCTGCCGAGTATCCATAAACATGCTGCCAGCAGAGATCCGCGGCAATATCGGGGGACGCAGCAATATGCATTGTGGTGGTTACAGCTTCGGTACCATCATCCATGACATAAGCAATGAGAACTGTGTCTTCAGCTCGAGATACCACTATCCATCGACCATCTGGAGCAGGTACCAAATGATCCAGGGCTGACCCAGCCAAGAGAGCTCGAATATCATGCTCAGTGGCTCTTGGTGGCATCGAAAGGGCATTGCGAGGCTGAGGCTGGGATTCCATAGTCGTATGATGCGAAAAGAGTGAGCTTTATGAAATATGTGAAGCTTGATGAAAATGAAAACAAGCCTGAAAGGGAGATGTGAAAGTTGGGAGATTGATGTTTGGTGGATAGGCAAGGAAGAGAGAAGCACCAGTGATGATGTTGGGGAAGATAAGCAGTGGAGGTTCTCTAAAATTCACTCCCCATAATAACGCCAACTTGAGACTCCTGCACTGACAGCAAATCCTGACACTGCTAAGGCTTGGCGCTCTAATGCGCACGCTATCACTGATTGACGGCTGCACTTAGGGATGGCCCTGAAATTTCTTAGACACCATTAAGAGATCATGGTTTTAGACACCATGATGCCTACGCTTCTATATATGGTCTTCTGGAAAGGAAATCTATGTAGATAACTAAGCACGGTATTCTAGTTTATTTTAAGAGCACCAGAGATAAGCATATCTATCGGGCGAAGTTCATGTTCGTACAATATAGTTTTAGAAGCATAATGAACATGAGCTTATGGACAATGATTTCTTGTATGCAATCTTTCGTTTGACCTATGCTTGAGAAATTATACTTCATAGAGGCTCTACTCAAGGCGTAATGTACCAAGCTCTACCTGTGAGTTGTCCTAAGTTCTCCTATCAGAATCACGCTTCATCGCAGACCAAGACATATACTTTTCAAGACCCGAGTCTCATGGTATATCTTAGTTCTCATGTAAGAGTCATAATGGGATGAGAATAAGATGACTGTCTGAAATCAAGTTTGTGCCATTAATTGGACATTGGGTCTGATGGTGCTTAAGTGCTTGAGAATCTTCTAAGTGCAGATTTAAAATGCAAGGTACATTACAAAGAACTAGAAACTTGAGCATCCATTTTTAAGCCAGATACAATACTAAAGATAGTATGTAAACAAATATTTAACTGAGCAAAGTAAAACACATTTTACTAACATGCAGTTCAGATAAATATAAAGATTTCTTCATAAGTTCCATAAGCGAATCACATGGGAAAGAGAATTGACTTCAGTATGTGAAGCAGAAATATTTAAAAAATATTTATCTAATTAAAAAGAGCTCTACACTGATTTCAAAAAACTCATTCAGCTGACAGTTTAAAAAAACACCATGCCGCTTATGAATAGTTAATTAATTCAGATTACACTTTTAGCCTCTGTGACTTCTCTGGCATGCCAGGTGTTCCACAACCTTAGATCCCACTTCACAGTTTCACACAGTGCAAGCCAATTTGGTGTGGGATCGCACGGGCCATGATTGAAACAAAGAGCAGTGAGGAGAAGCTGAGGAGAATCCTAGAAAGATACGTACCCAGAGCGACAATGCCCCACTTCCGTGCATTAAGAGATGCATCAATAGAAATAGATGCAGGCGGGCGTTTGCAACACTGCTACAAATTCCATCGAGGGAGCTCTTTTTTTAATTTTTTTTTTATTTCCCTTCAACACCAAAGCACTTCTAGATTCCTTCTTTATTTACTATCAATTCTCAAGCAGCTTTCATTCGTCTCTTGTATTCACCAGCAGGACCAGCTCAGGTCAAAGAATCATCACCATGACCCCTCGTCTCTTGATTACCGCTGGCTCCTCTAACCTTGCCGTCTTTGACTCTCAGTGGTCTGACGAGCACGTTGAGAGCGTTCTCCAGTGCCTCAAGCCTGACAACAAGGAAGTTCGCAAGATTGTTGTCATTCCCAGTGCTCTTTACAATGACATGGATATTGGAGCCAAGGCCGCTCTCGCGAACCTGTTCATGTGAGTTAGCATCCTATGAAGTTCTTCACCTGTGCTCATGTTTTTAATAGGGCCGAGTTTAGCGAACCCGTCATGTATGCTCGCGATGGCAACGGTGCCAATTGCTACTACCTTGGAGTTCCTGGCGACTACACCGCTGACAATGGAATGATTGTCAACATCACTGGCGCTCCTGAGGCTATTTGGATGCGTCGTCCCGACCAATCTGCTAAGGGCATGAAGATTCCACGACCTCCCAACGCCTACATTATCTACCGCAAGGAGCGCCACCAGTTGGTCAAGCAGAGCAACCCTGATATCACCAACAACGAAATCTGTAAGTACTACGTGACTAGATTCAGGACTTGACTAACTTTTCAACAGCCCAGGTCCTTGGCAAATGCTGGAACATGGAGACTCGCGAGGTCCGCGCTCACTACAAGCAAAAGGCTGATGACATCAAGGAGCAGCACCGCATCATGTACCCAGACTACCAGTACCGCCCTCGTCGTCAGGGTGACAAGAAGCGTCGCAATGTCACCACCAACATTCCTGGCCCTGGTGCAGTCTCCCAGTACAACTTTCCTCCTCTTGGCGGTGTTCAGCCGAACAACGTCTAAAAAGTTCATGTCCCCTTGGGTTCTCGCCAAATCAACAAGCACTAGTCAACTCCGGGCTTTGACTTTGATTGTCGGACGACAATGAGTAAGTTGTTTGATATAAATCCTGAGGTATAATGGCTAATTTTGATCAGATGGATAAAGAACAGTTTGGACGAGGAGTTTGAATGGAATATGTCTTGATCTTGATTGCAAGGAGTTTGGGTTCACATCAACAAAGGGAAGGGATGTGTTACTGATTTGATGATACCCGCAGTGGACTGCAGGCAGCTTGACCTTTAGATCGCTGTCTGTTGATAACCGGATGGTATTGCATGATGCTGTACTCGTAGCATGAAGCTGTTCGTGGCTTTGAAGCAACCAGATTTAAAGGACAGCATTAATGGCGGTAGCACAGCTTGTAATCCACTCGCTCTATTTATTGTTGCGCTAGTTCATGGTACACTTTTCACCCCTATGATTAGATAGTTAGGTAGTTATCGACGTAGTAGATCGACATCGCTTCGCGAAGTCTGGGAGTGAAAAGTAAATCAAGGCCATCATTCTACTCTTACTTCATCACGATTCCGCTTAGGACATGCCTGCCTCACATTCACATCATAGCACTCATGTTTTGCGCAATATGGTACTCATAATGTTTGTTCTGACTGCTTGACTCTACCTCGTTTGGAAACTCAAGACGCACGACAACATGACCTCCAAGTGAAGAATTCATTTCTACATGACTACCCTGACAGACGAACCAGTCCTTTCGTTCCGAGATACTAACTCTGGACTCCGATAAACATATGGTGTTTCCCAACAACCATCTCCCAGGCGCCAACTCCAGATCATGAGCCACTCCAGTCGCTGCTCCAGATGAATGTACTGCAGCGCCACTCCGAATTCTTTTCCTTTTCTCCTGACGGTCCAAGCGGACGTGGGCAAATGTAAAACGACCGACCTGTCATCGAAATTAACTTTCAGAGTTCAACATTGCATCGGCAACTGACGGTCCAAACGCGGCGTTGTGTAACGGCTACGCCACCACATACATGTTGCTAATCTGGGGATTGGTTGACTTTGTACGACTTACCACAATTGACTCCTGACTTCTTGGTAGTGAGGCTGATGCAAGGCTCGTTGTGTTCACATCGGGGTGCAACCCTCTTGCCCAACAGCTTGGACCAGTTCTCTTTGGCCTGGATCGGGTCGAACACTTTGTCGGAAGACCCGGCATCGCCACTTTGCTCAAAGACATGGGGCGGTGGTCTTTCTGCGGGAGTAGTCAGAGGAGCAGATGAGGGGCTCTGGGGGCTGGCGGGTCCCTTTACTGATCCGTTGGGCTTCTTTGTTGAAAAGGGCGTCGAACTTGCCGCCACTCGTTCTGGATTGCTAGCTCGGACTACCGAAGCTTTCGGTTTGAAGAATCCTTGTAAAGTTTGTTGGCCCGGTGCCACTTTGCTCTTGGGTTCGATCGCGCTCGGTGTAGACTTGGTCTTCTTGAGAGGCCGAGTCCTTATACCGGTGGTCGCTGCAGGTCTCTTGGTGTTCGACTCAGATATCGACTATTGAGTTGGTTTAGCAATCTCACATAATCTCGAAGTCGAAGAAGCACTAACATGTGACTCTGAAGTCTGGTCCAGCTTCTCTAGCACCTCTTGTGTGTTGTTATTTCTGTTTCTTAAGGGTTCTGCAGATGTGTCTGTGTTCGTAGTCTCCTGGGGAGAGACGGCTGGGGCAGCTTTCTTTGTAAACATGTCGCGGATGCTCTGCCGTCGGTCAAACTCTGGTATCAGCTTTGCAGACAAAGGGAGAAGATCCTTTGTGTCCCAATCTCGAAGACGCTTCGCACCCTCAAACATGTCGAGGGGATTCAGCATCTCGGCCAAGGTGCGCTCTTTGCCTCCCACTGTCACTTTGTCAGAGAAGGTCGCAAAGACCGGACAGTGGTCGGATCCCATTAAGCCCTCCTGAATATTCGCAAAATTGAACCAGCTCTTGATGTCATCACTGCACAGGATGTAATCAATGCGACTACCGTTGTTGGCAGGCCGGGTGTTCCGTTTTGTATCCCAGCAGGTGTTCATGCCGGCTCGCTCAGGGTGAAAGCAGCGGCACAAATCCCAGAGAACAGGCGATTCACAGCCTTGGTCTCTCGAACCCAGCACACTTCCCTCAAAGATGAGTTGATTGAAGATGCGCCGCACAGGCATGTTCATCCAGTCACCCAGATCTATCCCCTCCTTGCGCAATGTCTCGGCCACGTTGGTTGAGTCGGCTTCGGAACGAATGACGTTTAAGTCGCCTGTAAGAATGACTTGCTTTCCTTGGGCGACAAGGTTTCGAATTCGCACATCGAGTGCTTGAAAGAAACCAATGCGGAACTCATCCCGAGATTCGTCGCGATTTGCAGGACTGTACACTCCGAGGAGCACGAAGCCAGGAAACTCGAGGATAACGCAACGGCCTTCTGAGTCCAGAGTTGCTTCGTCAACAACACCATTGAGTTGGCCCGGTCGAGGATAGCCCCCAATCTGCTGGTCCTCAGGGAGATCGCGGTAGCTGGTCGTGGACTTTGGGGGGGTTAAGATGCCGGTGATGCCTTCTTCAGCTCGTATGGGGGCACACTTGGAGTTGCGTGTGTAGATGGCGACGCCAGAGTATCCTGAAGATTGTTAGCTGTTGTTTCTGAACAAAGGAGGCAACGTGCCTTTCTTGTGTTTGGGTAAGCTGAAGAAGACATCCCACCCGGGAACGAGAACCATATCATCGCGCAAGTCCTTTCGTTGGATCTTGGTCTCTTGCATAACAATAATGTCGGCTTCTAGGATGTCGAACATAGCCTGTGTGGGTGTGAGTGAAGAGGCCGATGGTGGTCAAGGTTGAAAGAGGAAGAAGCGCACTTGAAAGGTTCTCTTTGCCCTCCAAGGTTGATAACCAAAGGGATTCCTACGATGACGAAATATTTAGGATGGGCTTAGTGTTTTTGTCTGTGAATCACAAACCTGATGCCATTGACTGTAGGGAATGTTAGTCTTTAGGCTAAGAGAAGAGCGGTTGAACTCACCATTCCAGGTGGTTATGCGAAACGCCATAATGCTAGTTGTTCTGCTCGAGTTTCAGAGGCCAAGTATCGTCAAAATATCAAAGCTGAGGCTAATAGAGACACCACGCCTCATCCCGGGTTGCTGGCCGGTTGCACGGTCATGAGTTGAATGACAAGGTAATTTGGCTGTAAATTGTGGAGAAGGAGGAATTAGTGAGAACAAGAGAAACCACGGAAAGCATAGAGCTTGAAAAGCATTTTCATATAAGAAGAACAGCGTGAGGCTCATCAATTTCGAAGTTGTGATCTTGAGTCAATGACACTCTTGTGTACGAGGTTGGTCGCGATCTTTCCCATGACGCAGGGCCCCACCGCGTGGTGTTGCACTTTCCACTCGCGCCCACGGCACGCGATCACGTGCGTGAGAGCAGAGAGAAAACGGTACCTTACAATTAAGGCACCATTGATTGGCGGTTCTAACCGAGCTCGTCCAAGAATGACCTGATCACAATCTTGCTTAGAATCATCAACCGTCACAGCGAACAACAACGTCACGATGTCCGCCGTCCGTTTCACCCGCGCCGCCACGCGCGCTTCTGCGCAGCTTCGCGCTCCCCTCCAACGCCGCTTTGCCAGTACCACCGAGAACGAGTTCATCAAGGAGCGCCAGCACATCAAGGAGCACGCCAGAGGCACCACTGGTCAGTAGCCGGCCGATGACGCACAATTGGGTCAATTCGAGGTGTTGGATACAATTACTGACGATAGACAGAGCTCTGGAAAAAGATCTCTATCTAGTACGTCCGAACCCGACGTTTGAGCGAATTTCGAGCTCGGCATCGATTCCGGTGCATCGGAAGTTGGAGATGACGATATGGCAGTGATGCATTGGGTCAACAATAGCTAACATATCGAAGCGGTGTCATTCCCTGCCTTGTCGCCTCTAGCGCCAATGCCTACTGGCTCTGGAATGAGCACTGGGAGCACTGGAACCACCTCCCTCCTCTGGAGGAGCGAACCGAGTACCCCTACCAGAACATCCGTACCAAGAACTACCAGTGGGGTGACGGAGATAAGGTGAGTCTTTAATGCGTAATGCGGTGAACAGGAAGTTACTAACCATGATTCAGACTCTCTTGTAAGTTGTGACATCATTTCTGGGAAGAAGCTCTGGCAACCCAGCGGAGCTTTAAGGAGCTCCGAGAAGCTTTGATACTAGCTCTTACACCATTGAGCTTCTTAATCCCTTCTCTTACGGCTGCTAGGGATTGTATACTAACTGCGTGCAGTTGGAACGAGTCCGTCAACTACCACAACAAGGACAAGGTCGCCTAAGTATGATCTCTAAGCAGCTCATGCATTGGACACTTGCTGGACTACTCCCTCTGGAGATACCTTGTACATGTTCCCTAGATTCGAATTGACTGATTGCTAAACACTAAAATGTGAATCTTCGACACATCTGATAGCGTGAAACTTGCGGCATCCCTAAGGGCACTGCCAAAGCTTTTCAACCTCTTCTAAGATTTCCTAAATCTTTTCTGTCGTTTTTAAAATCTCTATTGAACCATCTTATAATCTTTATAACACTTTCATATAAGCCCTTGGAAACGTAAAAGCAGAATCCACAAACGAGCGTAGAATGTGTATTGTACAAATCAAGCATAATTATCAATTCAGTTTATCATCAACTAGCATTCCGTTGAATATAAATCATGCCTAAGTTCCGCAGCGTGAATTGGCTTTCAGTAAAGATGAAAGAGAAAACTGCCTACCTAGACTTATACTTGGTGTTCAAACCGAGCTCATAAAATAACTACGACAGTGGCTGAGATTTTCCGAAGAGTCGCCGGCTAAACCAAACAACCAACCAACAATAACACAAAAGAGCGAGCCGCTCGAGGTTCCGCTTTGAAAGGTCATTAATAACACTACCTTAATGAATGATAATTCCTTTTAGTCTTTCAAGACATATGGAATAGAAAAAAAGACCCACAAGGTAGTTAGCTGATTATTTCTGGCCAAGAAAGAGTATTATATCATTGACTTGCGGGCAGGCGCATTTGAGTGCCAAGTAGGTACCTGGGTAAAGCGGCATTTGGACCTGGACTTTTGTCACTTCTTATCACCACTTCACTCGAATAATCGACCAATTTGATGGCGCGCAAAGATGGCTCGATATCTCAACCCGGCCAAGATTGGCCTTCTCGCCCTTGTAGAGCTCTACATTGAAGGAGCTGTACCAAGTGATGCGATTCTTCCCGTACTGTCCTTCGTCACTTCGCATCTCATGGATCACACTCCCGCAAATGTGTCTGTCGATCATTCCGACCGATGGGGTAAAGCAGAGCACACTGTCAGCCTCGTCATCAGTATCAAAGACTTCGAGAAGCTTCTTGGGAGCTATGCCTTTCTGACGGGCATGCCTGGGCGAAGACTATGGGACCAGTTTCTCGGAAAACTTTGGGACATCAATTCTCTCGATGCGTTACATACGTTCTTCGACAACCTATCCGGCATGCTAGCCAAGACCAAGGAGGATCGGAAAAGACTGGCTGAGCTGGGCCAACCCGTGGAAGAGGACGAAGGCATCAAGCTCTCGGCAAACTCCCCTTTTGGAACCTTTGTACGCAGAGCTCGGTTGGAGTACCAACGCCTACGCTTTCATGACTGTACTGAGCTTTGGAAACACTTCGTACGATACCGGCAACCCACCGCCCTTTATCTCAAGCGCAAGATCCCTGGCTTTGGACGACTAAGCTTTGACAACGTTCTCTTGGTCGGCGAGCAGGAGGATTGGGACCACCGCAGTGTTATGGAACTAGCCTCTGTAGCCTACGGCGACATGCTCACAGGGGATCACAATGGTTCTCTATCTGTCAGTACAGACGACATTGAAAGTCTCCTGGAGTTTCAAATTGAGCAGATGCAAAGTATGTGGCCCTTATAAGTTTTCTAGAACGATCACTAACACGGTTAGAATTCGGAAACAGAATACCGCTCGAGATCCGCCACCAGTTTCACGATCTCCTCAATGACAGCTACCTTATTCCTAGCCTTACACATTACCTCAAGTATGTGCATGGACTTCCAATGAAGTAGTCAGAGGTTAACAACATGTAGATTTCTGGACTCCTGGAGAGCTGGGGACTATCCCACCGCATTCGACTATCTTCATCGATACTTTGACTACACTATGCAGAACAGAGACCGCCTGTTCTATCAATACGCCTTGATGAACCTAGCCGTCCTCCAAGCCGATTTTGGCTGCCATAAAGAAGCCGTGGCAGCTATGCTAGAAACTGTGTCGACAGCACGGGAAAACAGGGACATGACCTGTCTCAATTTTGCACTGAACTGGCTGTTCCACTTCGGTCGTGCCCACCCTGATCTTGTTCAGAACCTGGAATCTAACAGTATGCTTGGCACGGGCAAGGAAAGCCTGGCCTTTCTACGAGTCAAGGCCAAGGAAACGGGAATGTGGACGCTATGGAGCTCCGTGCTTCTCAGCGAAGCAAAACTGGGGCTTCTCAACGGTGATAGTGTGGCTACGTCGTTGGAGTCTATAGTTCGGAGCTCCCACATTATTGTTGAGAGGAACATGAAGAATATGTTCGGTTCGCATCTTTCTCTTACTGCAGCCCTATGGGACAGACTCGGGCTCTCAACGCTGTCCTCAGCAACTTGCGAGGTGTTTTTGAGATGCCATGCTCGACATGCCATTTTTGATGACGAATTAAAGCTCACCTGCCGACTCGCACTCCTGCTTGCATCGCGTGGTCGCTACGACGATGCATTAAGTAAACTGGACGAGTTGGAGGAAAATTCGTTAAGGTCTTGGAAGCCCAGCCAGTACTGGCACAAATATCGTGGAATCGTCAAGCTGAAGAGAGATCTGCACCAAAACAACCTGGAAGGGGCCGAGCAACTTCTGTCTCAAATACTCCAGTCCA
Source organism: Fusarium abutilonis (assembly GCA_021655885.1). Lineage (NCBI taxonomy): Eukaryota > Fungi > Ascomycota > Sordariomycetes > Hypocreales > Nectriaceae > Fusarium > Fusarium abutilonis. The sequence goes on along the minus strand of JAJJWN010000107.1, from coordinate 94,649 downwards.
AGATGGACGATATCGAACCAGACATGGCCTTTCTTGTGGATACTCTTCACATCGACTATCTTACTCGAAGGGGAGATCTCGAAGCGGCTTTTACCAAGGTTGACAGTATGATGTCGCAACTAAAAGACGAAAAGAAGGATGTAGTTCTCCGAGTCAAACTATTACTCCTCAAAGCTTCACTTTTTGACAAGTGTGGCCGGCCACAAAGGGGATTCACTACAGCCATGCGAGCTGCGAGCATCTCGTGGGGAGCTCGTCTCATTCCTTGTCTCTGGCAAGCCATCGGCGCTGTATCTAACATTCTTGTTTCCTTGGCCGAGTTTGAAGCTGCTTCGCAACTTCTCTTGGCTGTTATACCACGTTCGTTGGAGTGTGAGACGGCAAGTCTGACAGCACAACTCTACAGCTACCTCGCGGATGCTAGCATGGGACTTGCTGGTAGATGCGAACCCAAGTCGATCAAGAGGGCAGAATACATGACGAAAGCAGTCTCTGCTGTACAAAGTTCTTTTGACCACTACTCGAGTATCGAAGACATCCACATGCAATGCCAGATGATGGCGAAGAAGGCCATGATCATGAAGTTATCGGGGGATCTGGTCTTGGCTGCAGACTACGCTGCGACGTACGTATCACTACGGAAGACTGCCCAATCACTCAGCATCGGTGGGTAAATTAATGACAGAAGGATGAAAGACGTGGGTGTCCAAGTGTCTGTAAAGGAGCAACGTCTGGCAGTCAATTGTACTTTTTATTTTGTACAATGGGTGGTAATACACCAAGCAGCCCTCGGGGTTATTCTTATCCAGGAGCTTCAAGATCTATGAATACACACGCCATGACCCCCTGCCCCTTGTACTACCAAGCAATAGTCGGGTCTCTACCACCGCACCTTTTCCCCCTTCTTATTCCTCAGCTCACCCCCTTCTGATACGGCCTCAACTTGAGGCTCCTCTATCGCTTCCGCTTCGCTCGCATCGTTAGTAGCCCAGACCTTCTCGATGCAAAGCTCAAATGGACCGTCAACACGGTCCGTCAGTCCCACACCGACTGTCAAGACCTTCTGCCGCAGCATCTCGGTCTGCGGTTCCACAACGAAGCCGTGATTTGTTCTAACAAAGTCATTCCATTTAATCAACACCGTCTCCCATTGGCCCGGTCGTTTTGGAAATAATCGATGCTGGTGTAAATCTGAAGGCTCAACACTTTCGGTCTGAAGGTTGACGAAGTAACTACGACCGTCTGACTTGATGCGCAAGGCGAGGTAGAGGAATGGATCAATATCCCACATGGAGCGGCCGAACATAGTAGGTTTTTGATCAGGAGATCGGAAGCCGGCGAATCCTGTGCGTTGAATGTTGGGGCGGTCGAAGGGAAGGCGAGTAGAAATGTTTCCGTGGAAGCGAGCATATGAAGAGGGTATCTTGGCATCAGACTTGGAGTCTTCGGAGGCTATGAAGTTGAAGTTGCTCTGCGAGAAGCCACCAATTGTCTTATCGGACATGACGATGCAGTCGCGGACGCTTTCGGGGGTGTTGAAATCGTAAAGAGGCTTGGGTTGTGTATTGCCTTTGATAGTCTCAAAGCTCACGGCTATCGTTGTCAGCCCAGAACTCTCTTTGGGATTGAACATAAATACCTATACTTGTGCGCCGCTTCAACTCGTCCATGCTTCGGCCGAAGAAGCTTCTGGAGAGAAGTGTCTGTGTAGCCCTCATAATGGGCAAGTTTCGTATCTAGAAGAGAAATTTGAGGACTTTTGTTGTCGCAAAATTTATCGCAGAGCCCAATTGGCTCACCGAGAGTCGAAAAACATGAGGTTTGAGCGAATGAGCAGCCTAAGCTTTGTGACTGCACCTTGCTCAAAGGAAAGGCTGATGATGTCGTTGTAGAGTTGCGGCTCTGCGTCTGGAAACGTTGATGATTTACACTGGTCTATCCTGTGCCAATGTGCCATTGGGCTTAGATACCTCTGGAACTTTAGCACCTGCCTCACTGTGCTTCGGTGTGCGGGGCAAGTTTCATCCGCGATCGGCCCAGAATCCAAGAAATTCTTCTGCGGGCAGATGCAAGCGAATCGCCGAAGCCAGCTCGAGCTCGCATAATGATTCTGCGCCGCCGGTAACCACCGGGTTTCCCTTCACATATTGATACGTACGGCTAACAAAAAGGCTCACCGATGCCCATCCCTTCTTCAACAATGGCGCTGCGCCCGGCCATTCTGCGCAAAAGTGTACTTGGGGTGACGAAGGTGCAATGTCGCTACGTCTCAATGCCCTCGAAGGGACGGATGGTGCGAGAGATGGAAAAATCTGCTCGGCAGGGTTCCAAGAGGACGGATGTTGAGTCCATGTCTTTGATTCAAAAGAGGGCAAATGATGAGTATTTCAAGGCTGGAGGAGGCCCTCTATTTCCAGGTGGGTAAAGATAATTACCAGGCCCTCGAAGACGCCAATTGAGGCAGTGAATCACTCTCAACGCTCGGAAAAGACTTACATGTTAAATAGGCACATTTGTTCCTCTCCCTCTCTCTCGATATCCTTCCGGCCCCTCAAACTTCCTTCGCTACTCATGGTTTCGCCTCCGTCAATGGGGAATCGAATTCCTCTCCATCCTCCAGTTCAAACTAAAGTCGATGCCCGATTGGACGACTCGACCCAAGTGGAAGATCGGCCGGGGCAAGATCGCGCCCACGGCAAAGGTCATGTACACCGAGATGCTCACGGCCTTTGCAGCCGGTGATAAGGCAACCATCAGCAACCTGTGCCTGGGCCAGTTTGGGAAGAAGCTCATAGCCGCTATTGATCGTCGAAACCCTGCCGAGCGCACCAGCTTTGAGCTTGTGAAGTTCAACAAGGGTCTTGTATACCCTCGTGTGGTGGCGCATCAAGTGCATAATGTGAACCCTCACGATAAAGATAGCTCTACAGAGCAGGCTGTCGTTGCAATCTCCTCTACGCAGCGCGCATCAAAGTTTAATAAGTCAACAGGCGAGTTGGTCCCTGGAAGCATTAAAGTGCAGGAGAAGATTGAGCATGTGGTGCTCTCGCGGCAGGTCAACGAAAAGACATATCAGTCTGGGCCTTGGCGTATATGGGGAACTGTCCCTGCGACGACACTTGAGGCGTATCTGGAGGAGCAGGATTGGATCAAGAGGGAGCAAGCCAAGCGTGCTGGCTGGACTGGACCTTTGAAATAAAGGGGCTAATTTATAGCGAATAAGCTGGCTGGTGACGGTTCAATGAGGAGAGGGAAACGTGTAAAAGGGGTGTATATTGTACGAGGAGCATATCTGTATACTATAGTATAGCATTGAGGCCGGCGAACGGGCATGACTACAGAGTACTTCTCCCTTTTCAATTCAATTTTGAATAATTCATGTTACTGAGAGAAAGGTTGTAGATGCACCAAAAACTGGTAACGAGAAACATCCTACTCCGTGATCAAGGGCTAAAGCACCATAACCGCGAGCGTTGTAGTAGGAAGCCGACAAATCGGGATCTTTTCATTATGGCTAGAACATGTAGAGTCGAAAAAGAATTGGTACACTAAGTTCAATGAACTATTCCAAAAATTGAGTTCATATTTATACGAATTAGCTAGAACTCTTTGATGTGGCCTAAAGAGAAGACCAGAATTACACTGGCTCCCAAGACCGGCTGTCAACCTCCACTTGTAAAACAGAATCCAACGGTATCTGTTCGAGTTTCGTTTAGAAGAACTTGCCAGCTGTCGCAGAAACAAGGTTCTCCGAAGGAGTATCGTCATCCCGGCTAGGACGAAGATCCAAAGGACGGTCAAGAGCATCGAAACGATGACCACGAATCTTGGCAGATGCGAACTGGAAAGTAAGACGGAGGATCAGCGCACCGATGCCCCAGAGAATACCCCCGAAAGGTGCAGCGACAAAGGCGCCAAAGGTACTCCAGTCGTTGGCGTATAGGCCCTTTTGCACGAGAAGAAGCTCACCAGCCTGCTGGGTGTCTCCGTCATAGTAGACACATCCGAAAATGAAGACTGACAGGATACCACCGAGGCCACCAACGACAACCTCGAAGCCACGCCACCAGTAAAACTTGTCGATGAGACCGATGATAAGAACAGGGATGGTAGCGGCGGAGATGAGATCAGTGATGAGCCAGATCTGCAAGACTGAAGGGGCACGAAGGGCGATAGAAATGACAGGGATGATGACAAGGACCACGAATCCTCGAATGAACCAGATGTTGAGCTTGTTACGGAACAAGTCGTTGGAGCCAGAAGAGACCATGGCAGATTGAAGACTGTCAAAGGCAGCGGTGCTCATGGTGACAACCATGACGAGAACGATACCGACGACCCAGTTGGGGAGGGCCTCGAGAAGGGCAAAGAAGGCTACCGATCCAGAACCGGCGATATCATCACCAGCCAGGGCGCCAGACCAAACGGCAATGAGACCGGTGGAACCAATGAGAGTGAGAATGCACAGAATAACAACTGTGGCTATGGAGGTTCCAATCTTCAGATCCTTGTCTGTCTTGGAAGCGAACGTTCGCAGCCAGAAATGAGAGAGGAAGAAGTCGTTGGTGAAGACAGCCATGGGAAGGATGTACAGAAGCTGCCAGCCGAGAAGGCTGGGCTTAGTGAGGCCAGACTCTTCGATAAGAGGCTTTTGGATATCGGTCTTGACGCCGATGGTAATTGCAGCGATAACAACGAGGCCGATAACCATGCACCCTTGGACGACATCAGTGATGAAAGAGATTCTGAATCCTCCAAGAGCTATGTTGCTGTTAGAACATATTTTGCACATTCAAGGGAGAAACTTACAGGTATAGATAGTAGTGACAACGCACTGGACAATCATGACCGGCAGAGGATCGAGACCAGTCAAGGCTTGGACAACCTGACCAATGGCCGACAGCTCAGAGGTCATGTACAAGAACAGGGTCACCAGCGACATGAAGCTCAGATACAGCATAGTTATGACACCATAACGCTGTCGAGTCCACTCGGTCAGGACGAAGCCCTCGGGGCATCGTCGTCGGATGACAGGGCCAATGAATCCAAAGAGAAGCATGGGCAGCGCCGACGCGAAAGCGTAGACGAGCATACCCTGCACACCAGCGATCGTGGCGAGTTCGGGATACGAGAAGAGAATACCGGATCCGAGAGCTACAAGAGTTAGTTGTCATTCCATGTTGAGGGGGCAGGGGATGTTTTGGAGCGGCAACACTTTTCCCACGCAAGCATTAACTTGATCGAGTATTTACGGTGCAATCTCAGCTTCGTCTTCGCACGTTTGGATCTCCCCGAAAAAAGATACATCTGCTATAGAAGCAATGTACTCCGAGGTTGGATCCCGACAATACGTCAACTCAGCGCCCGTAGTGAGCCGCATCCTCTCCCCCTGCCTCCCGAGATGCCTCTCTGGAGCGGGTTTTGATGTCCAGCTCAGAAGAGTGTTGGTGTATTCTCAACTGAGCTGAAAGGGTTAGTAGCAACAGAGTTTGAGAGCAGCTCAGGGAGGAGGGGGAGAAGAAGTAGATCTTTCAAGGTACGAACCTGCTCGTTCATTCTAACTTGTGTACTCGACCGGGAAGTTTCAGGTTGGAGTTTTGGATCCTCACAGCCGTGGTCTTCAGGGCTGCGCAAGTTGTTGCTGACATGTAGCATTTGCTACCGCTCCAGAGTATTGTAGTGAGAGCTCTTTTGGCTCTACTCACCAGAGGCGACGAAGTTAAGGGCCAAAGGGAAGGCTATTAGGAGAAGTTAGCTAATGGTCATTGAGTCTGAGGATAGAGACCGAGGTTTCCGTGAGAGCTGTTAAGTTAAGCGGCGACAGCTGCTATGTCTTCAACTCCCATGAACAAGCCTCATTGAGTATGTCTGACCCGTCTGAGTTCCATTGCCTGAGAGAAAATCGGCCTTCGACTGATTCCTCATCTTCCAAGCAATGCCTGTTCCCATCGCTCTGGTTTTCAATTAGCCTCAGTTGCCAACCATCAGGCTTTTGATCGCCATCTCAAAATCACTAACAGAAAAGTGCCATATGTGACGTAGATGACGGCGTTGGACGCCGCGAACGATGGATAACCCATTGTTTGAGGCTTTAGTTTGTCGATGCTTCAAAAGCAGAATGCGATCTTGTCGTTCTTGGGTAAAGTTGATGCGTGACAAATATTGAGTGAAAGGATGAAGAGTGAAAAATTAAGCATTCCCTAGTCGAAGGAAATAAAAAGTCGCACAACCTGGACTGATTAGTTAGCGTTGGAGTAACTCCTACACCCGATCCAGTAACGTTCTATCGCCAAATTGACTATCAGAAAGCTGCTTGGCGGTTAGTCTAGGCCATCGGTGGGGGTCACTGTGTCTGTAAATTACTGAGAACCGTCTGATGATTGATCCTTGTCGATGGATGGATGGATGACGATAACTGATCGGCCGACGAGGTACTTTACTGTACCTAAGGTGTATCGTATCATGTGGCGACTTTCGGCCCTTTTTGCTGTTCAGGTTATAGTCATATCATCAATCACCATAGCATCAAGGGATAGGGACAAGTGTTTTTTGGTGGGATTACTCCCTTTTGTGGGATTGCTCCCTTTTTAACTTTTTTGTGCTTTTCTGGGGGGTTTTATAGTAAAAGAAAGAACGTATACAAACTTATACACTCGAGAAGATGACAGTCAAAAGAGACAACTTGTCTCTTTTTAACCTGGAACCCAACGCAAATCCAGTCTCACCAACCCATGTTTGTGTTGAAGATCTGTTCTGTCTATGGGCGTCCAAGTCGCTCCTTGTAAATTGTGACATCTTGTCTATGCAGAAGCTAAGATGCCGATGGCCTTCCTATTGATTAAAAGGAAGATTGGGTGCTGGGGGGAAGACAAAAATGAGTCAAAAAGTGAAAAGAAAATTCCGGAAGAAATCAGGTCGAGAACAATCAAGAAAGGACGAGATAAAGGCAAGCCTAGTCCACTACTAGGTTGAAGGAATGATGTACCGAGATAAATGAATGCGAGCGAACATGTGTGCGTGCGTGCATACGAACTTGCAAAGCGAAACTGTTGAAGTAAAAGATCGAAAGGAGGATGAAAGCAGATTGTAAAATGCAGTTCTCGAAAGAGTGAGATCGGTTGGTCAGAGATAAGTTAAAGCAGTTGAAAAAGCAGTTGAAAAAGCAGAGATAGAAGACGACAACCGTGAGCACAGCTGATCTGATATACTTCAATGTAAGTTGTCATCGTCGCAGTATTCATGACAAGTCGTAGCCACGAGACTCACACCAACGACGGAATTCCACGTCTTGGCGCAGAAGACGATACTCCTCTAGCTCGCGTTGCTGCTGGCACTGGGTGGGCGACTGTGCAGCATGATAGTTGGGGTACATCGGGTTTCCATAACCGTCCTGGTATTGAACCTGTTGAGGTTGACCTTGATATTGAGGTGGTCCCTGATACTGCATCGGCTGGGGAGGATGATATTGAGTCTGTGGAGGGGGGTACGGATTCATATAGGAGAACCCGCCAGGAGCAGCCGGAGGCGCCATAGGAGGAGGCATCGCCTGAGGGTGGTGCATAGGCATTCCAGAATAACCAGCAGGAGGCGGTGGGGGGTACTGAGGAGCCATGGAAGAGTAAGGAATAGTCTGCGCAGGCTGTGGGTGCATAGGTTGCTCATAAACAGGCTGCTGGTAGACTGGTTGCTGAGCAGAAGGACCAGCCATGTCCTGAGTTTCGTGGTGACGTTCAGTAGTGTCACTCTTACGAGACTTCTTGGACAAACCAGGAGACTTGTGAGACTTCTCACCCTTCTCAAACTCCTTGAGATTCTCCCGAGAAAGAGATCCCCGCTTAGATCGTAGGTTCTCCTCAGAGCGATGGGCTCGACTGTGATGACCCTGGTACAGTTGGTTACGTCTAAGGTTCTCATCAGATAGATGAGTACGACGAAGGCGGCGTTTGGTCTTCTTCTTCCTCTTTTTGATCTCCTTTTCTTCTCGAGAGTCACTGCTGTTGCGCCAGCTGCTGTCATCTTCGCTCTCGGAAGATTCAGAAGCCTCAGAGGACTCACTAGCAGGCTTGAGGGGCTCAGTGGATTGAATGTACATTGAGGCAGCGCGACGATGTTCTTTGGGACAATTGCTCTTGGTTTCATCTTTTTTGTTTGCGTATCCCTTGGCCGAATAGACATTGACTGAGTCTGCCTTGACTGCATCGTCTTTGGCCTGCTCTTCACCTTTCTTGATGGCCGACTCGCATCTATCGGCAGCCTTTCCTGCAGCAGGAGAGAAGGCGTACGAGACAGAGCGCCCTATTAGCTTCCTGTAGTCGGCAATGGCCATGTTGTTAACCATGTTAGCCATGCGTTCGGCAAAAGATGGAGAGAGAATTGGAGGTCGGTTATTAGAGACAGGAACGGGCTGGTGAAATCGAGTAGGGGATGATCCAGCAGGAGACAAAGCAGAAGCTGGAGATGGCGCGAAATGAACCGTATTTCCAAACTTTCGGGGAGAATGAAACATGGTCCCAAATTTCTGAGGTGAGTGATCGGGAGTGTACTCGTCCAAAGAATGATTCGCAATCACCGCGGCCCTTAGGGGGGAAATGGGCCCTTGACGCGGGTTAGCCTTCTCATGCTCATATAACCGCCGGACATCCTGAAGATGGGCCTGAATCTCCGCCCCATCGTTGGTTGACGAATGCATAGGGACATTGATAAAATTAGCACTGGATGCAACACGGCGATGGTTGCTGGGGGCCGAAGCCAGAGAACCAACTCGACGATGAGGTCGAAGAGGTGGTATTGGCTGTAAAGGGAGAGGTCGCAACCGCTGCTCTGTGGTCTTGGTTCTCTTTCGCTCAACTCGCAGAAAGAAGCCATCTACATCTGTGCCATTCTACCATCATATATTAGCTAACCGCAGGCGTGTAGGACAAAGTAGAGAGAACTTACGTATAGGCGCACTGCTTCGTCAGGGGCATTGGGACGTGAGAACTCGACAAACGCATAGATGTGCGGGACTAGGATAGTAGTTAGTTGATATAGGAAGTCTACGCATCCAAAATTACTTACAACCGGCACCATCATCAGGAGTGGACCGCAAGTCAACTGAAAGGACTTCTCCGCAAGTAGAAGCCATCACACGGACGAATTGTTCGTCAGCGTGAGGTGGCAGGCTGCCAAAGAAAGCCGAGCGTCTATCCCTGTCGTACAGGTCCATGAAGGTGACATCGCTAGGAGCACGTTCAGAACGGTCTTGGACAATCTTGGGATCATAAGGCATGATAATGAAGGGCGAAGCGGTGCCTAGAGCCTAAGAGTACGTTAGATCTTTTATTATTGGTAGTATGAAGGATTGTATTGACCTTGATTACGTCGCGTTTGGCGTCAAACATCTCATAGTGGACGAGAAGAGATGGGGGAACGTTAAGCCGCCTTTGGATACGATGATCCAAGGTCTCAATCTTCGCGACTTTCCCATGTTTCTGGAAGATAATTCGAGCTTCGTCATACTGAACCAAACGGCTGTTCTTGCGAAAGATGATGTAGGACACTAAAAGAGAATAAGCAGACACCCAACGCCTCCACGGCAATACTTACAGTTGCCGTCACACTTCTCAATGCGACAGGGACGGCCAAGAATGTCTGCTCCTTTGCCATGACGCAAAGCAATTTCGGCGTGAGCACTCTCCTAGGAGAAACAAGTTAGTCAACTAGCTGAGTAAGTGCTGTAAACTGGTGTCGGTCAACTCACGGTGTACTGAACAAAGGCAAAAGGCATGTGTCTTTTGTCTCGCTTCATTTTGACCCAGACCGTGCCGAATTTCCCAAAGACCTTTGTGATGGCAGATTGCAGGGTGAGGTCATCGACGGCATGAGGCAAACTAGTCCAGAAGTCAGCAGGAGAATACCTAGTAGATAGATGAGTTACTTGCTTAGCAACAAAAATGCAGGCGTTGGTCGAGTACATGAGCTGGGCATCGAAGTTTTTGGGCAAGTCTGCAATGGCTTGAACAGCTTCCTTGTTGGTCATGAGTTGACCTTCTGGCTCTTCCTGCTTCATAATTACCTGGGTAGCAGGCGCTTCGGTCTCAATGGCACTTTGGCCTGGTTCATCATCCGCCTCAGTGACAGGAGATCTAAGCATGTAAGCCAATCTTTTTACACACAAACCACACTTGAAGATACTAACCCCCAGTTTCTCTTGACGCCATTTCCGTGTTTCGCATGATGCAGCGATGGCAGGCTGTAACTTATTAGTAAAAACGGCTTTGGAGCGTCTTGAAACTAAAACTTGCCTCTTGGCCATCGAAAGAGGGCGAGCAGGCCCAGCTACAGCATGTTAGCTATTATCCTTTGGCTATAGCTCTAAGTGTATTAAAGAATGGAAGCAGACGTATAGGAGCCCCTGACAAGCATTTCTGGTGAGAATACATAGAAAGGGGGTGTCGGACAGCGAAAAGACCACCCAGCAAAGAAAGAGAATTGGGTTTTCAGGACAGCCCGCTCGTTTCATATCTTTTGAGTGAAGTATCAAGACCTTTCAAGAGATTTGGAAAAGGTTACGCTCGAGAAAACACGGTGTGCGCCCGCGAGAAGTTCCAGTGTACTCCAGTTGAGCCATTAAGGGGAGGCGAAGAAGCAATAGAAAATTCACTTACCCTTGGGCGAGCCCCCATTAATAGAGTCACCGTCACCAGTAGAATTAAAGTCAAGAACTGAGTAGGCATTCCGAAGGTCAGGCCTCGTCTTCGCCTCGTCGTGAGGGCGGTGATACCCAGGAGACGACATCGTAATGGCGTCAGAAAGGGGTGGAAGAGTGTCTGATGAGCACCAACAATGTTAGGGCACTTTTAAATCCAGATCGATGAAGAGAAGAAGGAGGCTCGATAGGAGGGATGGAAAGAAGAGATCATTTACCTTGATGAAGCGTTTCTTTGGTGATGCTTCAGGAGTGTTTTTGGGGTGATTTTTGGAAGCTCGAAGTGCACCCGATTATCGTCCGATGACCAATAGAGTACGATGACTGAGAATAGACGCGTCAAATGCGTATTGCTCCTCAGATAGATACTATAGCAGGAAGATGAAAAGATCAAGTTGGATCCTCATGTGAAAAAGACACGAGAAGCGAAGTGGGCAACAGAAGCCCAATCCTCGAGAAAATCTCGCGAGAAGGAAATTGAGACTTCTCGAGAAGTAGATATGATCGATATGAAAGGGTTTGCAAAGATGAACAATGGTTTGATTCTTGACAGTGTTCAGTGAAGAATGAGGGTATAGGAGAAGAGTTGGTGGAAGGATGTAGAAATCAAAGAAGCGGAGAGATAGAGGGAGAGTGATGGCGATGGTAGTGTGAAGGACGAAGGTGAAACAAAAAAAGCCATGGGGTAGAAAAATAAAATAATACGGCAGAAACCAGATGCACCACCCACGTCTCCTGTAAATGCCAACAAGGCCCTCTGGGGCTACTAAGAGGACTCTACAGATAGTTCGAAGTACTAGAATTCATTGAATAACTCTCTTGAGGACTAATTATTGTCACCAATATGTTTTTGTCCTATCCCGAGGCAAACTTGGCGCTGATAACTTGTAGGATAGTATTGTCTACAAGCATTGGATATCCCTACCTAGGCACCTAGGTGCCGCAACTTCTTGGGTATAGGCGAACTACAACTGTTATAGATACCAGACTCTCTGTGGAAGCCCTGATAGCCATCCATTAACACCACTAGGATTTACATTGAACGCCTTGTGATCGTAACCTGTAATGACGCATATGGTTATAGCAAGTTTATGTATACGGGTTAACATCAGCTATACTACAAATGACGCCCCCTGGAAAGCATCTAAATTACCAGATGAAAACTAGAACGTATAATACATCAGTTTACATGAATAGTCAAACAATGGCAGAGCCATAGGAGGGTGTGATGAAATAAAGAGGGATAGCGGCGTGGGGAGTTTGCAAACATCAAACACTCGTCGACGCTTCTTTGTAGTGTTGATATTTTTTGCCTGTACTGCCATTGAATCATGACACTGATGTTTTCTTTGCACACCTTAGTATTTCCTTATTTTTCTATGGATCATCGCTGGGCCCATCTCTGCAGTTTTCCCATTTTGCCTTACGGTGTGTAGGTGCCTTATTTCCACCACCGCCTATGTCCCCAGCGTGATGGTGGATACTGCTCATTCCATCCATTTCCATCTACAGAGGAAGCTTTATTCAGTCACAGATTCCGTTCTTACGGCTTGACTGTATCTCTCAATCGAGTATTTTTCAAGTCGGTCCAGCAGGGTCAAGGCCATCTAACTAGATGCTACACTACGGGGACTAGACCAACACTACGCTGCTGCTGTTACAGTGAGTTGAGGGAGAGTTCCTCCACTGCTTCTTCTATTGACTGACCTATGACGGCCTCAGGGATCTCTTGAAGTCGAGAGCCACACGACATGAAGGACAGATGTCGACACTAGATCCCGTTTCCAAGTACCGACCGCCGACCGTTGAGCGTCCACCAGCTCCAAATTCCAACTCGTTTCATCTACTTCAAATAACTGACTTCGCTTCTCAAGTTCAGGAAAAGGTCTTCAAAATAACAAAGGCCTATAGAAGCTCGACGATACTCAAAACCCTACCGCGTCCGAAAGACGACTACACTTTATGGGCTACACTTGACCATCACAGGTCTCGCGTAGTACACCATAAGTATTCGGGATAAGGTCCTCAACTAACAGAAAGCAAAGACTTGGTGGAAACAACAAAGATTGTAACATACTTGCAAAACGCAATTCAAGAGATCCAAGGCGACTTCAGCTTCGTGTCGCTCGTCCGGACCCGTTCTGTGCCCTCTACGGAGCTTTTCTTATCTTGAAATATTTTCTTTGATGATCTATAGTCGATTTTATGGCACTATCAGTTGATTTGATTTTGCTTTATCCAGGAAACGTCTGGCAGCCTGGACTCTACCCCTTAGTCTATAACCCTACACTACTTTCATTGGTGACATTAGCAATTACAACTTCAACTCACAGTTACTTGATACAAATCAACTATTCAAACACAGGGGTTGCGGACATTGCATCTAAGAAAACCCCCCTATCACAGGCCAGTCACTGGTCAATGGCTGGTATGCTTGCCGTTCTGGATGCTAGGAATACCAGGTTTTCAATTAAATTGTCCAACTCGATTATAGAGACGAATACATCAGAAGAGGGGCAGTTTCCGAAAGTTGGGTCCTTTCTCTGCATTCAGTCAGCAGGCAAACATGTTGCTTCAAGTATGGATCTCAGACTCTACCTGACACAGGTTCCTTGTAAGTTGAAGTACCAAGAAAGTATTCCGGACTCTGTTGAGACTAACCCTTGACTTTAACTTCAGGAATTCATACCAAACTATTAGGCTCATCGTACAAATCTGTTTGGGCCCCTTGCCCTCACGAATTGGCAATACATCCCATCTCATGTAGCCAAACAACTATATTCTCTACAGCATTATTAATGCGAGCCTCTTAACACGAAAATTTGTCTATATGAAAATTAGAAAGTGCAAAAGCGTGGTACATACGAGCTTAAAGCAACCGCTGAAAGCACGTCTCTGCTTTTCCTTTCACTGGCCTGGCAGACACAACAATGCTTAACTGAACATTCTTTCACATTCACAAGGCTTTATGGAGAATAATAGTTGACAGGAGGATTGAAGAACATTTGACAATAGGTGCCAAAAAGAAGGAAGCAAGTTGGGGTGGTTTCAAGCTGTTGAATAAAAGCCAACCACTAAAACAGAGGCACGATCTAGGCAAGTAGTCATTGAACACCTTATGAAAGTTGATAATGGATCAGGTTAGATTTGGAAGATAGGATACGAGATCAGGTTCGTCGTCACCGGTGGTTTATAAACCATGTTCATCCTCTGGAATAGGGGCGAATATAGGATTCCAGGAAAATCTTCCAACCTCTCGGCCATCGCCTACTTAGCCAAAAGCTAAAGAATCGTCTGCTCTGGTTATCATACTATGTGCCTATGAATTAATTTATGTCGTCGGTTCATTCAACACATTCACCTAGCCTGGACTACATAGAATCCTATATATCATGGCAGTTTCATGTCTGCGGAAGTATTTTGTCCCATGATGTCAAAACTTTTTCTAATACCTGTGTCTTTTTACATTCACTTCTCTTATTATTTGCCCTGCGCAGCTTGATTTATGCCACACTTTGATGCCCACCTAACCGCTTCAACGGCATCCCGCAACCGTCCTGATCAATCATCGTTTGCGAACAGGCATGAACAATGATGCTCCTTCTGGCGTGTATGGAAGTATCACTTGTAGGAAGACGATTTTCTAAAATATAGAATCTGAAAGCGTGCCTATATCATGTGATCTTCATATTTGTCGAATAAGTTCAGGTAAGGAGGCAGCATATAGACATCTGAGGTATAAATCCAAAAATATCAGTCAAAGTATTTCCAGCAGTGAGATGTTCAGACCTCTTGGACTGCGTGAGCCTGCTTGAGTTTTAGACCTTGATATTGCTGACTCAACCATCAATTCGTGGCCAGTACTTATGGAAAATATCCAGAGTTTCCTCGTTTTCTTCTTGTGCTCTGGTGCCAAATTTCTCTTGTTAGGTAACACAATATCATTTCTTTGTGATTAGTATTTAATTCCAATAGTTCTCGCGGCCCTCTTCTCGACTGGCCGTTGAAGTCACAGCTTAGGCGTGTATAAGCCAGAGCCTAGAGTCTGGTATTCTTATCCTTAAAGCATGCCTCTGGATCCCAGAATTAAGCTACTATAGCTCATGCTGATGTCCTTTTTTATGGGCTAATATTCTGGTCAACTTTCTGAACGTCGTGAAAGGTTGTGTTGACACAACGTTGTCATCCATATGGATTAATAAGAAGAAGCCAAAGACTACTGCCCAAAATTAAGATGTCGGCCCTCGTCACACTAATCTTCCTACAATCCATGGATATGAAGTTCTTCAGCAACGTGTTCTGCAATATTAAGAAAGAAAAACGCAGAAATATCAAGGGTATTATACGAGTGGAAACCTGTTGGTTACCAGGAGCAAGCAACATTAACACTTATACGAAATAACACTAGTTGGCGAAAGAGGCCGAAATATTCAAGTTTTCTATGGGTTATAAATATCACCAAATGGTTTCAGAATTAAGAACTGGACTCTGAGATCTCGTACGCTTTCAAGGCTTAGGGTGAGTATTGGACACGCTGCTTCCTTAAGTCGGAGTGGAACTTTCACCGCAGTACCTGGCGATACTGAAATAACTATACTTAGCTGACTATAAGCGGATGTCAAACAACCTATGTCATATCAGTACTATTGGGCGGCTTCTTTATCAGAAGGCTTGTAAATTCCTCTGGTCATATATAACCATCTTCATTGCCGAGACATACCTTTTTACGATACCGATATACAGCCAATTGAGTGACAGATCCCTTTGAAATGTGAGCAAGCAAGGAAACTACTTTTTCCATATATAGCTTTGATGCTAGAAAGAAACTTACCTGCTTGGTCTAGCATACATATATTTGGGGTAAGGGTAATCGGTCATGTGTCACTTCCAAGTTTCACCGTGGTTGAAGATTCATTGCTACATAAACCAAGTTTGTTCTTAGTTTCGGTAGTTAAGGTATCATTGGTAGATTTATATCCATTCACCATGCAGATAATAGATCACGTCGGCAGTGAAAGACGTGGGGGGGACGTTCTGTAGATAAACCTTGCCGATGCCGGCATAGACGAATATTTCTGAGGATATGGCGCTCCGCATTAACTATACCTAAAAGAGGAATCATTTTGGTTTCCACCTTAGTGAATGGATTCTTTTCAATAAACGTAAAGCCAAAATATAAACCGAACAGGACAACATGTAAGGGGTTGGGATGACGAGTGCAACCTGGGAAAGTGGTGAGACTCTTTCAACCATAACCATTGGCTAACAACACTAAACCCTGGTGTGTGCGTTATGAAAATCAGTGATAAGTAAGGGTCAGGATGCTGTAGTGATATCAACAAGGATGTGGGTGCCATGATGAGGTTGTTTTGTTTGCGGCTGGAAGTTTCCATTTTGGCGCTTATCCCGCGGCACTGGAATTCCAAGGGATGAATCTTGCTGCCCGAGATGAGTTTATTGCGGTGACAAGATGAATAGAAGCCTTCCAGTGCGGCTTCTTCCCCACAGCGGGCGTGGTCCCCCCTGAACATGCCAAAACACGCTGTTGGATCCAATGAATCCAATGGCAAACAATTGCCAAGGTACGTACCCGTGTCTTGTCCGGGCGCGGGCCACGGAAGCTTGCCGATACAGGGGCAAATTGGTCTTTGGGCCGCGCTTTCCATTCAATAAATCAAAACTTGCTACGGCCAAAGCAGATGCGTGCGGGCATGCGCCACGCTACTTTCTTTCTCCCTTTGATTTGATCTGGAAATGAAACGAGATGGGAGAAAACAAAACAAGGCTCGGGGGGCGGACGGACCAGCCTCATTCACGATCCGACCTTGTCTTGTCTTGTCTTGTCTCACAGCCTTGTGTAACCATGCGTCATACACAGTTTCTTTTCTTCATCTTACAACGTCGAGCGTCTCTTCTCTTTCATCATCACAACCTGACAACAACCAAGTCAGCTTTGCAAAGTCGTGTCGCTAAGATTTGTGAATGAGCTCTAAGATCTAAGGCCATCAAATGGACAAACCCTCAACTATATCCACGCCGGATCCTTTGGCTGAACCGACGAACAAAATTTTCAACACTGTCAACTGGTCTGAGGAACGTGAAGAGCAACACGATTCACGGCAATCGTGAGTCTACTTCCACTTACTAATTAAGCTGGCTAACATCAATATAAGATCTATCGAGGCTCAAGGGAAGGAAAAGGTTGCCCGCTGGATGAGAGACAACATACAGTACGGATACCTCCATCTAACTTATCTCTGACTTCCAAGGTCACTTTCTGACGAGCCCGCAGGGTTCTCTGTTGCGATCTCTTACCGGATATTTCCAGTGTCGCACGCCCTATCGACAAATCCTGCAGCTACATGGACATGCTCCCATGGTGGAACCCGGATTTCGAGACCGGCGTTACCCAAACAACTAAGGGGAAAGTCTCACCAGCTCCCAAGCTCAAATCCACCTTGTCGCTTAGAGAGCGACAGCCCGACAGCATCAAACGTGAGAAGGCATTCTATGACTTACTCGCCGAGACCGGAGGGCGCCCTTGGTATCCCAGTGTTCTCATTGACCAAGTTGCAACACATCCAGGAAATTACGCTGAGCTTCTAGAATATTGGATACAAGACCCCACTGGGCCAGAGCAAGATAGATGGATGATATTTGAACGTCAACTGCAAAGATGGAACCAATTCCGCCGTTACCAACTGAGGGTCAGGCAAAACCCAGACGTCTTCGAGGAGTACTCGAAGCGATGCATCAAGCGTCTTTCTAAGCACTCATCTCCCAGGCTGCTCCATTTAAAGCCAAGCCTGGAAGAGCAGGATTCCCTGTCACAATGGCTCGAGTACTTATGCTTCGAGTATTCCGAATGTCAAAAGTATTCATGGTACAAGCGCCACCATCAACAGTACGAAAACGCCTGGCAGACGCTTGTCAGGTCCAAGGTGTTGAATCCACACGAAACTCGGGATGAGATTGAAGATGCTGGACACCTATTCTCCCCTGATGATGAGAGAATCAGGCTAAGACAAGCCGTGGAGACAGCCAGTTCCAGCGTCTTGCTAGCTGAAAGAGATCTCTTAGACCCATCCGTGAGAGGACCCACAGCTCAACGGAAGCTTTTTGAAGCTCAAGCTGAACTTGACTGCACAATCAAGGCATTTGATAACTTCCAACGTCGAAAGGCTGCGATCAAGGAGTTTAGAGAAACGACAGCTGCGTATCGAGAGGCAAGACGTGGGGCTCGACGCCATCAGATGCTCTTGCGATGGGTGCGACAACAAGTGCCCCTGATTGAGAAGGATCTCGGTTTGCCATCCTCGACCGAGTATCTGGGATCTGAAGGCGATGGGCTCACGGGTACTGGGAGCGATGAGAGCGTTGACGAAGATCTCGACGCTGGCTCATCTGCCATCCAATCTCTGGATACACTGGGCGAATTGCAACAAAATGAAAGCAAGAAGCGTTCACATCTTGAAAGTATCTCAGCTGATGCTGCTCGAAACAACAATAACAACACGCCACCAAAGCGCTCGAGGCATGGCGCTGATGACGAGTCGCCAGTGAGCATGC
This sequence comes from Fusarium abutilonis, assembly GCA_021655885.1. NCBI lineage: Eukaryota > Fungi > Ascomycota > Sordariomycetes > Hypocreales > Nectriaceae > Fusarium > Fusarium abutilonis. The sequence continues at coordinate 76,393 of JAJJWN010000107.1, read as the reverse complement.
ACTGACGTAGCAATGTACCATAATCTCTACAAATCAGGCATTTTATTCTCATCTTCGTTTTATTATGACGTATCCGGTCTTTGGGTCTACATCGCGTCTACAGAGGGGATATGATGTTGATAAGCTTGTGTGTAAATTGATGCTATTCCTGTCCAAGAGTACCTAGTAAAGCAATAGATATACATAAAAATTATGAGTCTCTTGCTGATAATAACTTGAATTCCAAGAAAATTTCTAGTCACTTACGAGCTCATCCTCTTCAATCTCCAGGGCCGTTTAAACACCCATGCTTATGCTTGAACCCCTCTTGAACCCCTCTTGAACCCTAACCCACGAGTATGATCCCGCCACAGGGCACCAATCCACTAGCCACGTTGAAAAGGTCCTCTGTTCCCACTTACCTACACTCCACGACCCCTGTCCTGAGTTGTGCAGCTCCTCCTCCTTTGACGCCATCACCAACAGCTAGGTACCCAAGTAGGTACTAACCTTACCTCACCCCTTGCATCCAGCTGATTTCCCCCTCTTTATTCTAATTTCTTCTCCTCACACAATTATTTATCTCCAATTGCTTCAGATGGCCTGAACAGTAGAGGTGAGATGGCCAACCCTCCCCCCGTTCGTCGGGGCTCTTCGACGGGCCATCTTCCTTTACCTCCACAACCTCTTGCGCCCGTGACTTCGAAATCGACCCAACCTCGGCCTCCTACAGCGACGACAGCTCCTCCTGACATCGATACTCCCGTGCATCCTTCTCTTCTCCAACCTCGTGTCGCCGTCGTCCTCAATGTTCCCACTCCATGGCACCCGTGGCTCTTTGCTCTGCGGCTGGTCTCCATCCTGCCAGCGCTGTGGTGGGGATTGCCCTCGGCACTCCAGCTACTGTTGCGTGTCCTGCCTGGGCCAGAGCTCGTCGTAGTCGTTCCCTCGACGACGGGAGGATCTGTGGCTATGAGTGTTGAGGCAGATGCGCGGTATGCCCTCACTGAGACTGGGCTTGCTACTATATGGGTGCGTTAAGTTCCAAGTGATTGGGACCCATGGAAGAGCTGTGCTGATACGATGAACGTTTTTTAGTGTTTTGCTTCAGGATATCTATCATTCTTCTTTACGGACTGTCTAATGTCCAGATGGTGCGTCTTCTCTATCCATGTCCCACGAGCATGGTCTCGCGATAAGAAACTATTCTAACCAATTCGCAGGCTCATCAATTACACTCCTCAAGCGACAATGGTCCGGCTTCTCACAATCAATGCCTGCAACGCCTATCTTACCACGGGCGTTCTCTCCCTGGCTGGCGGCTTCCAAGACCCTCGTCTCCTCCTCCCAGGCTGGATTGGCATAGCAACTGTACGTCTCCCCCGCACTCGCAGACGCGACACAACGCACACCGCAAATACTGACTGACGAACTGTGCCGCAGACCCTCACCGTTATGTACCACATCACCCACCAAAAGATCAACATCCGCAAGGAGACGTCGACGTCCATCAACGTTTTCTCCATTGCCAGCTTTTTTAGTATGGCAACTCTGCTGGCGCACATGCATCTGTATACACCCGACTACCCCCAGATGCCCATCGTAGCTTCTAGCCAACGTGCTTGGGATGAGGCGTCTCGTGTTGTTGCTCAGGTTAGGGGTAGCGTTGAGCAGCACAATGACTTGTAGCACATTCCGTGTCAAGTGTGCCGCGGCATCTGTGCTTGATGCCCACCTCGGCTTAAAAGGTATTGAATCACGGGACACCCACATGTTAGCTGCTGGTGTTTTTTATGGTTTCTTGTCAGCGATTCTTGTTTGTCTTGCTTACTCTGATATCCCACCCATGTAAGGGTTGTATTCGTCGGTCTGTTTTATTGAACTCGGGAATTGTGCCGCGTCCTTCAGTCCTGTACCCTTTGGCGTAAAATGGATACGGGCAGTGCTTCTGGGAGTTTTCATTTGGCACGACCTCAAACGCCGCGCTTCGTAGGACCCAATGTCGGGAAAATTACCATCAGTATTACAGTCAGTTACATCAAGTGGACACATATCAAAGTTCGGAATCGACATTGTATTTATGAGACTACTGCGGGGCTTGCCCATGTAGACATATCTGACTAACGAGCGACTGACAAGCCTTGTTTGAGAAACAAATGCTTTGCCCGTAGCCTCGTCCTTCTGCACGCGAGCTAGGTGAATGCCGTAAAATCATCATGCACCCGCTGCTAAATGTGCAGCAAAGAATACTCTTCCAAAAAAGCCACCAGGAGTTAACTCGCCCTGAGTGGATGCCCGTCGTCCTAGAGTAATCGGAGCCGAGCCTCGGTGTGTCTGTTGCAATAGCAAGAGGACACGTCCGGAAAAGGCACAAGCCGGAGAGGCCATGCGTCCCTGTCCCTCTACGTCAAGACGCCCGGGAACGGCGACTGACAGGACGACGGGGCATGCGGAGCTTTAGAAGCCGTGGACCTTAATGGTCTTGGCATCTAGCTCGAGGCCTTCCTTCTTGTCGATGAGAAATTCCTGAACATCTTTACGCTGATCGCCCTGGAGCTGGATCACCTCTCCCATCTCGGAGTCGTTGACAATGGTGCCATTGCAGGCTGGTTCATGTTAGCTTGATAGTCAAGGGCGTGTCGCATGTGGCACTTACCAAATTTCTTCTTGATGACCTTGAGAATCTTCTTCTGGTCAAACTTCTTGGGGAGACCCTGGACAGTGGTCAAAGTCTTACGGCCATTACGCTCTAGAAACGTGTTAGCAGAGTACGTGACTATGACGTTCTTCAAAGCCACATGCAACGGTGATTCACGCGATCACATGGCAATCTCACGCGAGGTTGCGGTGTGATGCGATTCTCAAAAGTGGCTTGGGTGGCTTAGCGAGGCAACTTACGCTGAATGCGTATATGGATGTAATTCTGCGTCTGCTTGGTTTCTCCGGTGTCCTCGTCGGCTTCGGCGAAGGGGTCTAGTAATCGTCGCAGTTAGCTATGGTGTTTCTCGAGGCATCGGCTTTGTCTTGATGAAAGGGTCGGATTGGGTGGGGACTGGGCTTGGCAGCAACAGATGCAGGTACAGGATGACAAAACGCGGTAGTTGGGGATCGAAGCGATTCGCATTGGCGAGGTCCCGACTCAGTGGGTAAGCAAATAGAAGCAAGGAGACTCACCGTAGGTCTTGAGATTTTCGATGGACATAAACTCGGAGGTACTGGGGTGACCTTGGGAAATGGGTTTTGTAAAGGGTTAAGAGTGTTTTCAGCGACCGCTTGCTAAGATAGCGCCTCGCTTTCGAGTATTTGTGTGACAAAGGTTGAGCTTGGGAAGCTTGTAAGGGTGATGGATATGTCTTGCGACGAGGTTTGCGAAGTGCAGAGTTTGGGGGAGTTGCGGGTATTTGTGTTGGTGACGTTGTAGGGAGAAGAAGGAGAGTAAGGCAAAGGGGAGGGGCAAAGATGAGTAAGTGGGCTTGGGCCTCAGGGAGGCTTTGGCGGGAGGCGGGTGGGAGCACGGCCGAATGTGGCCTAAAGGCTCAGGCAGAAAGCCTCGCAAGATGAATTCGGCGGGCGTCGACTGTCATCTATGAATGGGGCTTTGAATGGGTCACACACAGTGGTCGGCGATGTCTTTGGGGATCACTTATCGATACCTACAAGGATGAGAAGGCATGATTTTGAAATGTTGCATAGTGATTTGGATATAACGTTTCAGCTCTTTTTTGTTCATGTCCGGCATCGTACAAAAAGCTTTGAAATACACATGATTCCATTAATCACCTTCAGTCATCAGCCTACCTACCAACTTAAAAGATGTAACCTTCTTTCTGCCGCTTCCAGATGGCCCAGCCAATGCAAGTCATCGAGTCCAGCCACAGGCCAGCTTTCCCTACTCCGGGAAACCCGTTGAAAGCGGCAACAGCCTCGCCCAAGAATGTTTACCACTGCTTGTCTGTGGCGTTGCAGTGATGTCTTAGTACTTAATTATAGTACCTAAATGTGAATCACTCGGTCCTCGCCTAGGATACGTAGGGCAATATTGTGGTACTCAACATGAATTCTTTCCTTTCTTGTTCATTTATTTATGTTGGGGGTTGATTCTGCTTCTCTACAGCAAAGAGAACATCAGGGAGGCAACCGTCTGACAGTGTCAGAATCAAGAGGTATGGTAGGTCATGCCACTACCTTACCAGTCCATTTTACAGTTTACAACAACAAGCCAAACCCCACTAACAGCCCCGAAAAATCATTAACTCATTCAACGACGAACCTCTGAATCATTGTTATTCTCAGTGCTGATTACATCATTTTTAATCGATTTCTGCTGGTCTTGGGCCGAGATATGTCTGATCCCATTCCAAGGCCAGGGGCGAGCCCTAGCCTCCATACGGCCCGCCTCTAAGGCTCGCTTCCACAGAAACATGCTTTTCCTGGGTCTGCTTTGCCCCGGGTTAAAGAACGCATGTTTATTACCTATTTCGTCACTCGGCCGTTGTTTTGTCCAGTTTCTGGACCCTGGATCGACCCATCTCGCTTTGCTCCCTAAAGCCGAGATCCCTATAGGGCTGCACAGAGCCCGGGTATTGGATGCCTCTGAGGGCATAAAGACAAATTCGGAGTCTTACTTGCACCATATCGCAATATCATCGACGCGTCTCAGACACTTCTAATTCCGGACTTGCTGCGGCAGGATTCGAGGTACTTACCTATACGTCTGTACGGCACCTCGTGACTTCACACCACGGTGTCTCGTCGTTTTCTACATAGCCCTCGCATCGGCCATCACGCCCAATCCGCATCTCCGGACTCGTCGGTACCATCTTCGTATCTACTTGTCGAATGAGAATGGAGAACCGCAAGAAATTACCTTTTGAGCCCGAAGAGCTTCCTCCAGGATCGCCACCTGTTTTACGCGAACTTGATGGGCAGAGCGGCTGGATACCCATGTGCCGTCACACATGCACATTCGAGACCCAACACTTTGACGAAGTCATGATCAATCTTGTCAAGAACCCAAACCTCAACTCCAAGTGGTTATTCCGTGCAGATGTTCTCTATGATGACAAAAGTGAGAACGCCGTTCTTGAAGTTCCCAGTATCACCAAGAACCATCCTCATCTGAAGGATTTTAATGGGTTCCGTCGTCAGAGGACGATAGTGCGCCGATTGATACCTCGCAACACGCTTCGGGATGCTCCATTAGACCAGACGTGCTCCTTATATCACTCCTCTTCTAGCTTGGAAAACCAAGACCCTGAGGGCGAAGCCACTCTAGCAAGGTCCCTTGTTGTCTACATCCCTCATACCTCCTCTGTTGCAGAGATGCCCTTTTATCACCCAAAGGTCAAGGGTATAAGCCAACTTCACGAGTGGAATGTGGCTACAAACACAGGTGCCATTTCCATTCATTTCCTGCTATTTGACGGCGAGTCAGGTGCCGAGGAGGTTGACCAAGTCAAGCTCGGAAGGATTGCTTATCATCTACTCCAAACTATCCACAAGCATGGGCACAGCACGGCTGTTGGTTATGTCAAGAGGGTTCAACATGATGTTGTCGTCCCGAGGGAAGCGTTCCAGGACAAGTATTCCGAGCTCAAGAACAAATACGCTAGGCCGCTCGTCCAGTCCTGGCTTGAGACCACTGACCCGACGAAGCACGTATTCGAGGATCTAGGCATTGCGGCGTTTCTCATTGAGCTCTGGAGTGACATGTACAAAGATGCAGATTTCCCCGGCTTTGTGGATATTGGATGCGGAAACGGATTATTGGTTCATATCCTGAGAATGGAAGGATATGCTGGTTGGGGCTTTGACGCTCGTGAGCGCAAGTCGTGGTCTCAGTACAATGAATCATGTCCAGACTCACCTTCCGGAAATTCGCTCCAGAGACTTCTCCTACTTCCCAGTATCGTTCCAAGGGATGCAGGTGATGAGGAAACAAGAACGACCAGCCCCGAAGACATCCACAACGGCGTTTTCCCTTCAGGCACGTTCATAATATCCAATCACGCCGATGAATTGACACCCTGGACGCCTATACTTGCCGCCATCTCTCAGTGCCCCTTCATCATGATCCCTTGCTGCAGCCACAACCTCACGGGCGATAGATGGCGAGCCCCTCCGCCGCGCGACAAGACTAAATCAAAGAGCATGTTCGCATCACTGGTCGATTGGGTTACGCAAATTGCGGAGGATTGTGGATGGGATGTCGAGACAGAGATGTTGAGGATACCAAGTACAAGAAACACGGGCCTGGTCGGCCGTAAAAACACAAAAGCGGTCGAAGAAGTCGATATACACGGGGTGCTACAAAAATATGGAGGAGTAAAGGGCTATTACAACAATGTTGTCAAGCTACTCAAATCATCTCCTAGAGGACACTGAGGGACTACAAGTCGGGACTCGTTTAGAGCCCCTACCTTACCTCGTCCATCAATACTGTCGGGTCTTAAGCCGAAGAAAAACACCCTCGGCTCCATCTATGCCGCATTTCATAAGAATAGTGGTTGAAAGAACTCAGTGGATGATAGTTAGTCCACATGATCGATTGAAACACCCATGCTACCTTCAAGCCATCGATAATCGGGGTATTGTCAAGGATTATTGATCTGTTGAAGGATGTCTCACTTGGCACTATACCACAAGCCTATCAACAGCCGTGTGACTATTGGTCAGACTGACATTGACAATATAGCCGCTCTGATTTGAGTCTATTTCCGCACAAAAGTGCGCTCGTCATACATCCCGAGGTAACCTATACCGCATTGACTCAGAAATGTGACGGTTCTGTTTGCTCATGCATGCATGGATGCTGCAGCCACCTCTGGATGTGGAATCCAGGTAAAGGGGGGGCGTGGACAAGAAGCATCAGGCGATGCCTGCTGCTCCAAGGTAGGATAGTCTGTATACAAAAGAGCTTGATTGAATGACTTGCTAACATAACATTGTATTGAAATCTAGGGAATATACTTGTTATACTATTTCTGCGATATCTCCCAGTATGGATTAATTACCTAGGTAGGGAACAGGGAAGCATTTAGCTATTCTCCGGAGCTTTCTTTGGTCCCGGGGAACCAGGCTCTGAGGAACCTTGAACAGGGGAGGCTTGGCCAATCATCAAGAGTTGAGCTGTCATTTCGTGGTCGTCATTTGTTCTCCAATCTCTCAGCTTTGTTTGGACTCTTGGGCTTCGCAACCATGGGTTGCGCATGAAATGTTTGTAACAAGCCGTTGCATTTTTGGGGCCTTGCTTGGACGCCAGGGATCAGTGTGGTACCACAAGAACGGAACAGCTTATAACATGTCTGACCTGGCCTTCTCATCTTTAACCTGAGATTTGAGCAGAGGTTTTGGTCTAGGCCATGCGCAACGGTTACCTGCAGCCCACTCGTTGCTGATCAGCGCCCATGCAACCATCATGAGCCAGGATCTTGAGCAAACACGTCGATACCCCCGGTCACGCCTTTGGGCGAATCACAGCAACAAGAGTCTTTCACTGCGACGATGATTGTCAAAAACGGCGACGTTGGAATCGTCTTACTGCAAGCACCCGTCAACTAAGGGCCCCTTCTCCTCCTTCTTCCCAAGCTCAAGAGATATCTTTGGCTGCGGCACAGGGGTCCGGTCTGCCGGAGCATCAAAAGGCAACCGATAGACTAATGCAACGCAATGCAATACTTATCGAAGGATACCCTCTGGGCCCGATGTACAACATTTGGTCGGTATACGGACCGGGCTCACCCCAGGAACCTTGCCGCTGGGCGGCTTATGCATCTTCAATATCCATGTAGAAGCAAACGACAGCTTCTGATACAGATTGAGCAACACGGTGCTCGCGCATTCGATCGCCTGCGTTTCGCACCTTTCTCATCATAGATGGACATAAAAAGAAGATATCACGACCCATTCTTCCCCGTTTTCCATAGCCCCGGTGTAGTGTCACGGAATCTCACCCACCGCAAGCAAGGCCGGCCTCTGTTACTCCATCCAGTTACCAGTATTACGTTTTCCTAGAACCAACAACCGTTCCACAATACGTCCCGAGACCATGGCACAGGAAGCTTGGTACGCCATTTTTCGGTTCGACGACGAGATCAAGGCGCTTCAAGAGGAAGCCATTATCGAGGTCCTCACCTTGACGCCGGGGGAGAAGCAATCGAGACTGGGCTCGTATGGCCTGACTCCGCCCTGCCGGGCACTTAGCAATGCCGTCGTACGGGGAATGGTACGTTCCAGCTTCCACACCCAGTTGGGTCTTGTTTAACTAAGCATAGAACGGAGCTCTCGAGAGTTGGGCTACCAGTTGTGGCCTCGTCATCAAAGATCTCGACAAACCTTGTTTCCGACCCGAAGCATTCCGACTTCAGAAAGGCTGCGCGCTGTGGCCAACGCAACATCATACAGCGTTGCTTATGCCCTTGAGCAATGGCAAGGCTCAAGTTGATCTGATCCCACGGGGGAGTAACAATGTCATCCCTATTGATTGGGATCCAGGGATGGTCATTCATCTCAACGAGATGGGGCTCCAGTTTCGAGGAAATGGGAGTGTTCGATTCATCTACATCCTATTCCGAACAGCTCCGTCTGTGGATTATCGTGCTTGGTGAAAGGGTAATTAATAAGGACTGACATCGGAGTTGGGATATCTGGGTTGGCAATAAGAAGTTTGTTTGATTTCATCCGCAACATGTCTATGAGAATAACTTTTATTGGTCGTCTGTGATTCTAAACACACACACACACCAAAGAATACACAACATACAATCCCACGGCGTTCCTCGTCACAGGGACTGGAGACCCCGAACCGATGAATCCTCATCACTCTTTCTCTCTTAGCGTCACTTGAGCAGCCTACTCCGGCATTTTACTGTAGTTTAGCTTAGATAGAAGGCGTCTTATATCCTACTGAAAGGATTTCCCTCGGCGTTAAACAATTCATACATACTGTAGTAGTTTAGCTTGGTATCATATTGTATTTAGTTTAGATAGAAGGCGCCCTATGTTCTATTGAATGAAATTCACCGGCGTTAAATATTATTTCACACACACATACATACACACCACACACACCAAGTTTTTAATACTACTCTTATCCTCACCATCACAGCCATCGTCTTCATCAAACTCCAATACGTCGATCATGTCAACGTTGCCATACCCAGGTGTTTCATCATGTTCCTCGGGGCACAGAATTCGGCAGATGTCCTGGTACCTATCAAGGCTCGTCAGTTGCAAGGCCAAAGTCAGTGAGGCAACGGACAGACCTTACTCCCACTTGGAGTGCCGCCCCCCAAGCAGGTCGTACACAAGAGCCGGTATTTCAAGGCACTCAGACTGAAGGGGGGTTGTCGGCCGATATGTTGACGGGATGTTGCTTCTCAAAAATGATAAGCAGTCGAGATTGCAATGCTGAAACAGTTGCAGACAGTTGTGTGCTGGACAAGTCTTTAGGATCAAAATATTTTAAGTCAAGGTTCTTCTCGGCTTACCGTACAAGGGGATTTCATTTGCACGACAACCCACCACTCTCTTATACTCTCTCAATATCGAAATCCCCGTGATAACACCTTCTCTTACCCTGTCCAGCATGGGCTCTGTCAACTCGTCTTCGAAAATCCCACATTGACTTACGCATGCGCTCAACCCCTGTAGGACTATTTCACGCGGACAGCCATCAACGAGCGCAACATGGCATGCTGCAACGAATATGAGGGAAAAGAGAGAGGCGAGAGGGGGGATCTTGCAAGCCCGGGCTAGGTGCCAAGTACAATCTTCGAAGAGAGTTGACCAGCTAAGATGAGCTTGCAGGCCCGGGTACAAGTAAGGTATCCTGAGACGATAGCACAAGGAGCGAACGTCGTCATTGCAGGAAAGGTAGCGGCACCAGTTGGCGTCACTTTGAGGGATCTGGGCAAGGAAATTGAGAGCATGAGGGTACCATGGAGCATCTTTGGCTTCATAATCACCACTGTCGACATCCTGCTGGACATATTCCCAATCTTCGTCGTCATCAGCGTCGGTGTCTGAAGCGGTGTCGTAGGGATAAACTTCCGGGTCCGGGCCGAATGTGGGGCCGTCACCGGGCCGTCTCAGGGCATCAAGACTTGGAGGAGACTCCGAGACCATGTCCCGGCCAAGATGAGGATACTCGAAGACGAAGCGGAATTCAAATTGCGACATTGTGCTAGATATTTACCCCAGCTCTTTGTGTTGATAATTTGACGTAAATGGTTGCTTCAGCTGGGTACATGCAGAGAGCGAGTGGTAAGGCTTTGATGATAGGTACAACAAGGTATGCTCGAACGGAATAGTATCAGAAGAGGTGCAATGATGGATGGACTCCGAAGATTTCTCAGAAGGAGAGCAGATTTTACTTCAAGTGAGTAAAACTGATCACATCGTACAGGAATTAAGTCGATACTCTTGGGGATAATAAGCTAGATGAAAATATCAAAGCCCGGTGCGACTCAACCCTACTGTGTTACTCTTTACTCCATTCCCTCAAAGGGGCCCTGCCCTTGAATTGCAAACGGCGAGCAGACGAAGTCAGCCCTTGTTTTAGAGTCTCAGATTGAAGCGTCCACCGCTCGACGCCGTTTTGTGCTAGCCACCTTTCCATTCTCACGGGAAGTGGCAGTAGTCTTGCTGTCGATAGCCTGAAACGCTCATAGATGGCGCCGCCACTTTGCTCCTGTTACCACAACGTGCAATTTCTGTCTTCCGACCTCCCCGACATAGTTTGGGTTGCGATGATAACGCGGCACAGGCTGGGCAGAAGCAAACACGTCGTCACTTAACATTTGGGTAGATTAGGCTGATCTTACAGTGAGTGGATGGATGGTCGCCATTCCTTCAAGAGCCTTTTTGCCTCTACAGGACGGATGGGTTTTGCTTTTGCTTCTTCTTCTTCTTCTTCTTCTTCTTCTTAGGACGACTGGCAAGTGGTTATCTTGGAGATCTTCTCCCAAAAAGATAAGCTGCAGGTCCCTGTTGTCGAACGTGTTACAACCTACAACTGTCCGAGCAAACAGTACAGATAGTGATACAACAAACGACTTACGGCTGAGATTCCCCATTCTTTAGAATTCAGGGAGCTACGGATAGATGCAGGCGGTTCAATGCCTCCAATTTCTGTCGGATCACAGCACAAGAAGAATATTCATCCTTGCTTGACACGACAGAAGAGGTATGTTACATGCAAACTGCATCTTGGTCTTACAAACCACGCCCCAGGATTCTAAGCAGCGCAGTCAAATGGACTGATCCGGTGCACTCCGTTCACTCTGGACGTACCGAAGGTCTACTCTGAGTTATCAGCAGTTTTGTTCCCGATCAAGACGCAGGCACTATGATGAGCAGTCAAGAAACAGGTTACAACCAAGATCGGACCCATGGACTCGGAGAAAAGAGATCGGACTTTAAATGGAATCGTCTCGTACGCTTACAGGCTCTCCGCTCACATACAAACGACTTGATTCAGTACCGCGCCAATCTCACAGCAATCAGGACCTGGCATGACATATCGACATCGCTTAAAATCTGGGAACCGAGATCGTAAGATCGATTTCGGAGGGATCTAAGAGATGAGGGTGTCCAGCAGGATCATACCATCCGGACTTTCGTTTGATGTCTTGGTCCTGGGTTTGGGGACTGCAGACATGCACCCCTGCCTTTATCCCGGCCAGGGTCTTAGTTGTTTTAGTCCGGGCTCGAGGCCTCAAACTTGGGTATTGTATTACCGATCGAAGCTACGGACTTGGAGGTTAGACAAGGGATGTGCCGGAAGCACCAAACGGCTATTTCATTGTCTCAGGTCTACAGTTGAAGCCTGCCAAGTCGTATACATGGCAGGATACGGTTGGTCTAATACAAAAACCCCGACAATTCATTCATCTTGATTCTAGAGGCAACAGTTAATCCATTCTCATCATTTTATGGTCCCGGTACTTGAACAAGGCTCTGCCGGGTACTCGCGTCCATGTCTGCGCTGCATATTCACCCCCCAGACCGGTGAGACGGGATACAGCATGGCAGCGCGTATGCATGCTGTGTATATGTGGGGGAGAAAAAAGGAAGCATGACAACATAATGATGAGATAGGCAACTGGCCGTTTGTTGGGGGTGAGACAGATCTGACCCATTCATCATGATGTTGATGCTGCTGCTGCAGTCTGCGAGAACGATCACATATCTCCACGATTCAACTTGGCTCGTTTGTTCCGAATATTAGAAGCTACTCGTATCTCCGATAATATGATACGATGTTTGAAGCCTTATGATCTGATTGACAGAATTGACTGTTGTCGAGGTAGAAGCATAGAACTTACACATTTCGTGCAGTGGTCTCGCACTAATGCACGCAATACATGGATGTTCCGTTTTCACGGCAGCTTACTACGTTTATTTGACAATGCGTGAGTTTCATACTGCAGCCTTTTCCCCCCTGCTCGATATATTGCCGGGTGGCTATTTTGGCCCCCGTCCCGTACCACTACCGCGAAAGAAAAAGCAAATGCGCTGACATGATGCCTTAGCAAACCTGGTTCCCAGCTGTTGATGAATGACCACCCCTCAAAGCCTCAGCAGATGTCCGAATCCTTGCTTAGTATTCTTCAATCTTGTTGCCATCTCCAATCGTTCCTTTGAGAGAGACTCGTGGTATGTCCGATTGTGTTCTTTCTTTTGTCTCGTTTGACATGCCGTCGTTTTACTATTGCGTGTAACAGCATCTGGTACTTTGTTAGCTCTCGTTCTTATCTTATAGTTAGAAGTACATGACCCTGTCTTACCCCGATAGACTCAAGTCTAAGTTCGAAAGGTCCAAATGACGAATGTCGTATTGTCAAAGGAGAGAGATACTTAGGTCTTGTTCTTGTCGGGCTCGGAGCCACCATCATCGACCTCGTCCTCCTTCTGCTTCCCCTTGTCTTCGTTATTGCCCTCGTCCTTGTCGGCCTTAGACTTGACCTTGGCCTCGTGAGTCTGCTGGGCTTCCCGCTTCTCCTGAGCGGCTACAGCTTTAGCCTGAGACTCTTCCTCCGCCTCAACAGCAGCGGCGGCTCTGGCCATGGCAGCCTCGCGGTCAGCCCTGAGGCCCTCTCGCTTGTTCTTGGCCATGTTTCCAGCTCGTGAGAGGGTCTCAATGGTGGCTTGGTCAGTGAGAGACTGCGTCATGAGACGACGGATCTCGCGGTGGGTTTCTTCGTCCGTGGGCATGTTGGATAGCGTTATTTGTGAAGAGGTATGAAGTGATGAAGTTGGTCTCGCAAAGAAAAAAGACTTGATATGCGATGAGAAGGTCAGTATCACCAGTCGTGGTTGCCTTGAAGAAGAAGAGGTCACATAGAGAATGACAACAATGGTGACAATAGAGCCAAACGCTTCCATCGAAGATGCCTTTCAAGACCCAATTTACACAGCGTTTACGGCGCTGACAGTGGAGAATAGCAGCAACAAAGAATTATATGGACAATTTATTCCTATTCAATCCAAAGAGAAAGGAAAACAGCACCGTTTGCTATGTGATCCCATTGAAAACTCACACCGATGCATCGTGGTAAACGCGAATGCTAGTAAATCCGCATGACAACAAGGCTTCAGGTCATGTTCTAAAGATAGCCGATGGGCAATACTTTGTCAATGAGAGGCTTGAGATGCGTGTAACCTTCGGAGAGCCCGGTTGATTAGGTACGCCTAAATAGTTGAGTATACACAAGAGAATGGTGAAGAGCCAAATCGAGTGAAGATATTTCGAGCATCCAATGCCATGAAGTTATTACTAGGCAGTCCAAGGTGTTTTAGACATTGAAATGATGGTGCAACGCGCCCTCCTTCACTAGCTACTTGGCCATCAAGCTTGTGTACGGCGGCGTTTGATGAAAAGTATCAGGTCTACAATGATCCGAGAGATCGTCGACAGGTTAAAGCACCTTGTCGAATAAGACAGGGATAACACCAGCCTGGCTTAACATCTAACGTTACTGGGTAGTTCATCTTTTACACAACGTAGTCACGAGGTTCTTATGTGCGTTTGTTTTATCAAAGTGTGTGTCAATTAAATATCCATAGGTTTGTTTCCAATCTGATATTCCCGGAAATAAAACTCCAGGCATCATTGTTGACCAGATCCTCTATAATTTTGTATGTTCATGTCACATCTCAATGTACTTCAACGAAACAAAATCGCAAACTGCTTCCTGGTCCAGCAGGCAGACAGCAACATGCCTGGTATTTACAAAAATGCATAGTCTCAACACCCTACCAAGTAATGCTTGCTGGCTGGGGGAGATTGGGAATTTGGGTTACTAGAAAACGTCAAAGTCGTAATGAAAATCCAAATGCGAGTGTCAAGTAAACGACAGCGAGTCGTCTTGGGTAGTATAAAACAATCTCGGAAATAACGAGGGGCGATTATTGTTCGGGGTCCGGCTTAGCATCTTCATCTCGACCGTCTGTAGAGACAATCTTTTCCAGCGGCTTATCTTCTCCTTGCTGAGTTTCGTGGACGGGCTCCTCGCAAATGGAGCTTTGATCTGCCCAACTCACGGCTCTCTTCCTCCTCTTGGGTGTGGCAACGTTCTCCTCAATCTTGTCTTTGGCGATCGTATCTTTCTCCTCGGGGTTCATGGTGTTGACATTCATTCGAGGAAACTCTGCAGATTCCCGAGTTGGTGTCATTGGTGGTCGAGTAAGCGAGTACCTCGATGCTTGCACACGCAAAGAGCTACTACGAATACGGCTGACCCGAGATGTATCCCCTCTGTTCATATCCGCATCCCACTCTGCTAAGTCCTTAGAGCTCCACGAGGCACGATGAGTACGTCCCGATCGAGGTAGACTATTGACTGAGTAGCGAGACCCGGCACTATTGGTCCGACTGCGTCGATTAAGCGGATGTGCTGGGTGAGATGGGACATTGACACCAGATCCTTCAAGCTTTGGGAACGCATTTTCGTTGGCAGCGCGTCGCACATTGCTGACGCTGAAAATGGATTTAGACAACTCCGCGAGTTCATCGACTTCGTCTGGCTTGGCTGCTGTACCTGCTCGCTCCTCCATGTGTTCGAAATATTGGACGCGTAAGTTGTCAATCTTTTCAGGAAATTCCTCGCGGTTTCGCGAAAGGGACATCCATGTCGATACCATGCCCAGGACAACCAGAACCAAGATAGCTGCGGCAAGGAAGCACTGTACCACAAGAATGATCATGCCGATAGATGTTGCAGCAACGCGGCTGAGGTTCAGAGATGGTAGGAATGCGATGGAGAGACCAGTAGTGGTAATTTTTGATATCGACAACAACCAAATCGCCGCTGTTGTGTTGCGAGCCCCTTCGAAAGGCTTCAGCTTAATGATGGCAGCTAGAGCAAAAACTTCGAAGATAAAAAGGCCGTAGACTTGAGCCAGGGGGGTTGCTCGGCCCCCGCCGACTAAGCATGCTCGAACAAACTGGTAAGCCAGATAGACCGCAAAGAACCACCATCGAGTAAGTCGATATCGTGCTGAAAGCCAGCCAAAGCGCTTGATATAGGGAACATCTTGGTGAACATTTGGTCGGTCGGGGTCTTTGTCAGTAAACTTGATGCGGCGTATTGGCAGGGTGCCAAAGAGACGGGGTTTATGCGCTTGCTCCTCCTCGCCAATAGAGCTTTCAAGCGTTGTCGCAATAAATGGAATTTTGTTAAAGAGCCTCCCTTGCTCAAAGCGAAGAGTATCAGACACAACCTCATACTTGCCCTCACGCAATCTAGCTGAACAAGCATACGCTGCGAGACCAGCAAGGCCCATAAACATAACAAAAACGATGGCAGCGATTGCTGTCGGGCCCGCAGGACCGTTGATCGAGAATTGGAACATAGCCAGCGTCATGATAGTGAAGAAAGCAATAAAGAGCGTTCGGAGCAAGCCCGCTACCAGATATCCAAGCCAGTGGGAGCGGAATAAATCGAAGCCGTCGCTTGTGATTAACTTGACCTTGACGCAGAAATCGAGTAGAACTTTGAAAGCCACCACGAATAGGGCCACGGCTGCTAGAACAACGAGAAGCCATATCAGGCCAATAATTAACGCGTCGCTCTGGGGGATTCCAGCCAAGGACAGAGTACCCCCAAAGCCAGAGTAGTCGCCCGGAAGTGGCATTCCAGGACTGCGAGGTCCTCCCGCCCAAGTGTAATCATATGGATTGCTCGCATTGAAGTTGTTGCGGCGAGCAAGTGAGTGAGTAACACCATCCACCTGAAGAAGGGCCCGGCTTTTGATACTTCTGCCAAAAATCTGCTGTGCCAGGCCACCTGCGTTGTTGATGGCAATTGACCCAGCGGAGCCAACTTGGCTGGCGTTTCCAGAAATGCCGGCAAAGGAACTGACGGCGCCGATCATGTCTTTGCTTGCAAACATGCCAGCAGTCCAAGCAAAATTGCTCCACCAAGCAGGGAGCAGAGTAGGCCAATTAACGGACAAAGCTCCCGAGAAGAAAATGGCCTGAAAAGTCTCAAAGATAACCAGGACCGAAAACGAATGAGCGTAGTGCATCCTTATATGCGGAACCTGCACACCGTAGATGGCAGTCGCGAATGAAGCCAAAACGGCAAGCACTGTAAACATCCCTAATACCGTTCCCACAACCTTGGGCTGCGAGAAGCTCTGGCCATTACTCATGGTGGCCTGAAAACATCCTATTTCCGTCTGTGTCGAGTTGGCAAAGATTCGTAGGCGGGAGAATCCTTCTAGGTCTGGAATGTTCAATGCAATAGACGGGATGCCAACAATGTCATCGGCTGAGATGGACGTAGTGATGTATGCCTCGATGGGTTCGCCGGCGTTGAGTGGGCAAAGACTTGTGACGTTGGCCTCGCAGGGATCATAAGTCTGATTGAATCGTTCTTCTCCGTATACTTCGATAGAAAGATGCACTAAGATATGGTTAGATGGCCTGATATGATGGGACAAATTCTCAAAGCATACGCATAACATTTTCCCTGCGGATGTTGGAGCTCCCGTATAAGTGAAATGAAACGGTGAGGTTATCAGCATAGTACGCCGTGTCGAAGCCAGTAACGTTGAATAGACTTCCATCAGTCAAGCAATCGTCAAAATCGCCCGTATATAGTGAAGGAGTCCGACTAACGTCGAGGCGATCGCGAAAAACGCCATTTTCGTCAGTCCCGTTGATAAAAACTTTATCTTGAGCGCATACGGTCGGAATAACGCTCAAGGAAGAGAAGAGGCAGATTAGGGCCGCAAAGTGTCGTTGAGTCACGAGCATCTCGACTTTAGAGAAAGGGTGATAAGGGGGTCGGAAGAGCGGGATGCGGGCAAGCCCGCCAGGGCAGGCTGTGCGAGGTATAGACGTCGATCTTCTGAGAGAAGAATATTATCCTGGATAAACAACGATATCGAGGGATGAGGTCGAAAAATCCGGCGGTGGAGGATCGGTCAATTCAGACATGAAGATCAGGAAAGAGAGGTCTTAGAGCTTCCTTGTCTTCAGATGTTATCGCAGACGGAGACTCGATTTTCCACTTCGCGAGCGGCTATTTTGGCGGAGATAGGGTCGCTGTAAAGCTCAAACGGTATTGTTTCTGTCAACAATCATATGGCGATTGACCAGAGAGAAGGCGGGAGGAGGAGATGAGTCGTCGGAGATTAAAGCTTGGTGTTCTTTGTGCCAATGCAAAATCTCGTGTTTCTTTGACGTAGGTGTAACCCCCCAAGGGACAACCGTGGCGCAGCGGTCGGGAGAAGCCACCAAAGATCGACAAGTCTGGAACCTTGTGAAAATAAGGTTGACGGGATGGCAGCTGCAGGGCTCTAATTTAATTAGGGGGGAGTTTGCGTGATGAAGGTGATGATGACGATAAATTCAAGATAGCGAGAATGGGGAGCGTGCAAGTGAGCAATCTTGATACTTCGGAATTAAGCATGACAAAAACGACGGTGAAGATGAGCGAGCAATAAACTAGAGGCTGGGGATCAAGAAATCTGGTCCAACCACAAAATTAGGACGCAGTCGCAACTCGCAAACTTAATAAGTGCCCTGACATGGGAAGTACCTTGCATGCTTCCCACCTTCCATTTGCGAAAGGTACCTCTCGGTTCTGAGTCCCTTCTTTCACCAGGTAGGTACCTGTTGAACCAGAGCTATATATATACCAAAATACCTAGTATGTCACTAACTAAGTGGCGCGCCCTGTTTTTGGCACAGTGGTCGGTTTAACAGTACCTAAATAAGTAAGACACGATCTAGACCAGCAACAACAAATAACCAGCCTTATCTTTAATTACTAAATCACCTGCAAAATACGAAAGCCTTAATTATTGAATCCCGTGTAAGTATTCTTATCAGTAATTACTGATACTTACATTCGGTGCGAAATTTACCCTCATGTGTACTGCACGACTCAGGCGACTATCACTAAGGTTTAGCATTTCCAACAAATTCGTTCGCTCCCACCGCTTCTCACGCCAGCCAAGCCTCACATTCGGGGAGTTGGGAGTATTCATTGGCTAGCAACCCTTCTCAGCGCAAAATCATGACGCGGGGAACTCTCCTCTCCACGTGTCGGGCTTCCAACGCTTGTCTACCTATTGACTCGCAATTGGCGATGGCGATGGAGAGACGCCAGGCAGGATAACTGACAAGCAGTCGCCGGGTCGTTGCGATTTTAGCAATCTATCCGCTACGCACGTTTCCATCACCAGCCTTTTCCCCGCGGCGTAGTGCGCGGGTAGATACGAGAAGGGGCTGGGCCTTGATCAGCTGATCTTGCCATGATGGTCCACGCAATCATAAGCTTGCTCACAAAAGAACCGTATTCAAGCATCTTATCGGCCTCAGCGATGGAGCATCATGCCTTGCAGTCTAGCAAGTCTTGATATTTATCACTTCGGTCCTCAGCCAAAGCCAGCCTTCTGACCGTTGGCAGGGTGCTTGACCCCGACATAACAGTGTTCCCTAACTTCCTTATCCATTTTATCATGCAGGTCTGCAGACGGGGTCGGATCGTGGGACCGGGCCTTGGCAGCGGATGGCGACAAGATGCCACAGAATGAGGTGCGTGAAACACGGATAGTGGCTACCAACTCCCTGCTCACTCGTGTAACCAAATCGTGAACCACAGTCTTCAACGTTAAACTACCCACGCTCAAGTGAGAATCTCTTAAGTTGCTGGATCTAGACGAGCTTTTACAGAGCCATTCGATCAATTCATTTGGATCGCCAAGCTGCCTTCAAGATATCTGAGCTCTTTATCACCGCAGCTGGCGATTGTAGACACCTATTATCTGTACAGAGATTGCATTGTTGTCAATTTATCTACCACGGCGCCCCCCAAGGCTCCACAGGGATATTGTCCCGGACCGTCGCTGGGTAAATACGATAAGTGAGTGAGCTCAAACGAGGAGTTGAGCTGTGAACTCGATCTACCTTTATTTTGAAGGAGCTTCCCGAGAAAACTCCAGTACACGAACTCGGATGCTGCCGCATGCATGGGTATAGTAATTACCTATTTGTTTTAAGTGTCTGTAACCATGAACCAGATCGCCAGGGGACTCGTCAGGAACATCCTCCCTTTCTTTGCCAAAATGTCAATTGATGGGGTATATAAAATTTATCGACAATTCAAAGGGCACGCTTGATTGGTACAGTAACGTTTGGGATTGTAGTATGTAGTATCGTCGTTATCACCATTCGCAAATGTCTGCTCTCTTGGGTATAGTACCTATGACCATGCAAACCAGAAAACGACGCATCAACGTCAAAGGATTGCGTGATTACTAAGGTCAGATTCTTCATTCATCATGACTGAGGGGAAATTGGGGACGTGCTTCTTTTTTTCTTCTCTCCATCCCACCACTTCCCGGGCGATCGCCCGACAACCGCATGGACTCGGGGAGACTATCGCTCTAGTCGGCGGACCCCCAGCAACCGGTTGGAGATGCAAGGCTACTTCCTGTACGGAGGTACATGCCCGGACCAAGTAAATGTGATTCAAAATACTCAACTGAGAAGTGGAATTATGGCAAATTTCCTAGGGAAAGCTGAAGAATGATTGTGGCTGGAGATGCAGAAAGAGACGTCTCAAGGTCAAATCCTTCCGCAGCCGTTCTGAAGCCTGGGTGATACATATTCTACCGTGCCTATTGCGTGATCTACCTCCTACAAGCTGCTCTCAGCCGGCTGGGAGTAGGTGTGGATGCGCAGACGTGGGATACGTGGGTGGATGGATAGGTGGTTGTGCCGCATGGAACATATCCGCATATCCATGGAATGCCATGTTAGCTTCTTGGTTCCTTGCTATGAAAACGGGGGGCTAAAGAGGGCCCTTCAGCAGCTGCGGCGCTTAAAGAAGCTCCTTGATGTTGCCAAGGTCTCAGGAACCGGCCAAGCGGGCGGGAAATGGAAGATTCGAAAAGTGCGAGACCGATGCTCAGTTTGATATCCCACCCAACGACATTGCAGGTACTACAGGTAATTTGTGAACGCGCTGTATGCAACAGATACCTTTAGACTGAGAAAAATCTGTTACTCGCGGCTTAACGCCTCTCTTTCAGCTATAGCTTATAGCTGCCACAGTATTTGTATACCTCCTCGGAAATCGTCGCGTTCCCTCGAGTATCTCATCATGATCCCCCATGACCCAATGCCGCCCGAGAGCGATGCTCCGACGACCAACGCCACCTTGTCCGGTCATGTTGGCTCTGATTGGCTTCTAAGGGTTGTCGGCGGCAGGTATAAGCCTCAAATCCCGAGCACGTCATTGAGAGCTAAAACTAAAGCCCCATTTATTTTTTCCTCTTTTTGACGGTGAGGGCCGCGAGCGTGGTTGATGCGATGGTTTGGCGGCCCGTTCTGAAGACGACATTGGGTGTATTGGCCGATTTCGTCCGTTTTGCCAATGGACACGCAATTTTCTCTCTATCTTACTCGATCTCCTACTCGCTCTCTATGCACATGGTACACCCCTCGTATCCAGTTAACCCCAGTAATCATGTTTGAGCTAAGAACGGGGAGAGGGGACTAATCATGACAGGGTGGATGTAAGAAGATACCTCTCTGTATCCCGTTGGTAGATAGATGATTTAAAATCAAAGCACCTTCTTCTCCTTTGCCCATTCTTGTTGTTCTCGTCCTTCTTGTCCTTTCTCGTCCTCGTCGTCTACTACGGAGTAACACTTGTGCAATCGTTACCCCCACGATTGTGTGCTCTACCCTCGATTTTCTTTCTTGACAAAAGCCTGAAACTCGATTCGACTCGGCTCCTCAAGTTTTAATTCCCACGTCTTATCCTTCTCCATTACCACAACTCCCGCAACACAATGGCCAACACTCCTCACGGTGGTGTCCTCAAGGACCTCTTCGCTCGCGATCTGCCTCGCCAGTCCGAGCTCAAGGCCGAAGCCGAGCAGCTTCCCGCTCTTACCCTTAGCGAGCGACACCTTTGCGATCTTGAGTTGATCCTCAACGGTGGCTTCTCTCCTCTTGAAGGTATGCGCTGCCGATTGTTGATTAAGAGTTTTTATCTTCCCCCGCTGCAATGATGGCGCACGGCGCGTGGACAACTTACGGTGCCCCGCCCCCGCATCCCTGGCGTCGGGTTTTGCGGCGGAAACTTTTCATCATGAGACATGAATAGCAACTGACCAACGTTTCGCAGGTTTCCTGAACGAGAAGGATTACAATGGGTAAGTGGAATGATATACACCAGTACTGGCTTGTTACATGTGCTAATTGAGCTTTGCAGTGTCGTCGAGAACAACCGCCTCGCTGATGGTGCCCTCTTCTCCATGCCTATCAACCTCGATGTTGACCAGGCCACCATCGACCAGCTCGGCATCAAGGCCGGTGCTCGCCTCACTCTCCGCGACTTCCGTGACGACCGAAACCTCGCCATCCTGACTGTTGAGGATGTCTACCGACCCGACAAGTAGGTGGTCTCAGTGATTCAGCTCACACCAGGCCGTGGGAAGCTAATTTGGTTACTGTACAGGGTCAACGAGGCCAAAAAGGTCTTTGGCAGCGACGATGACACTCACCCCGGTGTTAAGTACCTCTTCGACACTGCCAAGGAGTTCTACATTGGTGGTAAGCTTGAGGCCATCAACCGCCTTGAGCATTACGACTTCCTCGATCTCCGATGTAAGTAATAATATGCATTGCCAGGAATTCACGATACTAACAGCTACTCAGTCACCCCATCTGAGCTTCGCGCTCACTTCAACAAGCTCGGCTGGCAAAAGGTTGTTGCTTTCCAGACCCGAAACCCCATGCACCGTGCTCACCGTGAGTTGACGGTCCGCGCCGCCCGCTCCCAGCAGGCCAACGTCCTCATCCAGCCCGTTGTCGGCCTCACCAAGCCTGGTGACATTGACCACTTCACCCGTGTCCGTGTCTACAAGGCTCTTCTGCCCCGATACCCCAACGGCATGGCCGCTCTTGCTCTTCTGCCCCTCGCTATGCGCATGGGTGGTCCCCGTGAGGCTCTCTGGCACGCCATTATCCGCAAGAACCACGGTGCTACTCACTTCATCGTCGGCCGTGACCACGCTGGTCCCGGTAAGAACAAGCAGGGCAAGGACCACTACGGTCCTTATGATGCTCAGGTTCTCGTCCAGGAGCACCAGGAGGAGCTTGGTATCAAGATGGTCGAGTTCCAGGCCATGATTTACCTCCCTGACTCCGACGAGTACCTCCCCGTCAACGAGATCCCTGAGGGCACACGCACCCTCAACATCTCTGGTACTGAGCTCCGACACCGCCTCCGAACTGGCAAGGAGATCCCCGAGTGGTTCTCCTACCCTGAGGTCGTCAAGGTTCTGCGCGAGGAGAACCCTCTCCCCGCTGAGAAGGGTTTCACTGTCTTCCTGACTGGCTACCAGAACAGCGGCAAGGACCAGATTGCTCGTGCTCTGCAAGCTACTCTCAACCAGGGTGGTGGTCGCTCCGTGTCCATGCTTCTCGGCGAGACTGTGCGACACGAGCTCTCTCCTGAGCTTGGCTTCACCCGCAAGGACCGTGACCTTAATGTTCATCGCATTGCCTTTGTTGCCTCCGAGCTTACCAAGGCTGGTGCTGCCGTCATTGCCGCCCCCATTGCTCCCTTCGAGGACGCCCGCAAGGCTGCCCGTGAAATCGTCGAGAAATCCGGCCCCTTCTTCCTGGTGCACGTTGCCACTCCCCTCGAGTACTGTGAGAAGACTGACCGCAAGGGCGTCTACGCTGCCGCTCGCAAGGGTGAGATCAAGAACTTCACTGGTGTCGACGACCCCTATGAGGCTCCTGCCAAGCCCGACCTTGTTGTTGACCTTGAGAAGCAGAACGTCCGCTCCATTGTGCACCAGATTGTTCTACTCCTCGAGAGCAACGGTCTGCTCGATCGCCTGTAAATGATGGTTTTGGATGAATTATCTCGGGAATGAGCCGAGGGAGATACCCGCAAGCTACACCTACCTGCGTGCCAATTCACGTGGGGAGCTTGATTAACAGCAGCGTCGTGAAATGAGCACGAGTGTTTGTTTTGCCTACAAGACGCTGGTTTTATGAAACTTTTGCAAATAACAGCGCAACGAGAAAAGGAAATGGCGTTTATTTTGAGTAAGAGATGGACTAGGGAAAAGCACGACTATGATGTGATGCATTTACTTAGACGACGAAGAGGTGTCGGAATAGATTAGGACCGATACGATGAATGAAAATGCATGATCAAACAACCTTGACCCAACTCTAGAGAATATGCAAGTGATATGTAGGCCCTGTCAACTTGACAGCCTATCACAGATGAGAGGGGAATAGCAGTTGCTTGTGTTAGGCTGTGAATGGATGTTGGAGAACCTCGTGATAATGTGCGCGCTTAATCGATCCTAGCATCCTATGGTTTGAGGGTTGGGCAGCACCGCCAAGCACGTTGAAGTTATGGGTCATTTTTAGATGGAGACGTCTATGCGTGGCAGCTTGAGATGTTTCCGAGTCATGCTGAATCTTGGCAATCTGATGCTCATACCTCAACAACAAAACGGGCTTCCATACCTAGGCATGCTTCGATCAGCGGGTGATATGCTTCACGGCGTTTAAGACGTTGGAGGTGGTTGGTCGTCATCCGACGCCCAGCCCCAGCCTCTTGTTCATCAGCAGAATATTCCCCTGTAAATCTCTTGCTAGGCTTGCCTGGCTTTGTTGGGTGTAGAAAAGCTCGGTTCCACAGGAGACTTTGAGGGGAGGGAGGGGACGGGATAGGTGGGAGCTTCCATAGTAGTCGAGGCTGTGTTGAAGAAGATTGCGTGTGCGCGTGTTAATGACGAGTTGCTAAAATTGGTGATGGTTGCTTATGATTGTGCTTGTTTATAGCATCGAATTCAAACCTTTGCTGTTGACATCATTGCCTCTGTAGTACCTATCCTTACCCTTTCAGTTTGTCACCGTTGGGACTCCCCAGTAGCCCAGCCGGGCGATCAGAGCCCGAGCTTTCTTGATCTCCTCTTTAAACGAAACGAGCCTTTTTATCCGCAGGCTGGGGCGCTAGACAGCCTTTAGATGACTCTGGATTAAGAAAAGTTGACTGTTTGCACTATTTTAATTCTGACGGTGAGAAACTACCTAGGTAAGAAGAAGGAAGGAAGGAAGGAAGGAATCGAGGGTCTTCCCTCCTGCCTTAGTGCCTGATTCACTGTACTGGAACCTGACCTGCCCAGACTGAGGTGGTCCTGCAGGGAAAGAACCAACCAAGCCAAGCCTGAGCCTGACACTGCGCTTAGCTTGCGTGCAACTCACCTTCCTGTCACTTTCCTACAATCATCCATCCCCTCACATGGACTCGACTTCGTCTTGCTACAACGCAAATTGCCCAACATAACATTATTCTTACCTGACAGCCCGAATCTTACTTTACATCATACTCGAATTTTCTTTTATTCGACGAGGCGTTGCCGTCGACTCCGTCTTGCGCCCCATTCTTGACCGCCTTCTTGGAAACCCTTGGAATTCTGAACGACATTGACAACGCAAACGACATAATTCTACGAAATAACAATTATTCGATAATCTAGCCTCATCTCCATGGTTCACTATGTCCTCTAAGGACCAAGACGTCGAGGTCTCAGCCGAAGAGCGGCCGCGCGAAAAGGCTAGGCGCTCAAAATCCGAACGAAAGGAACGTAAAGATCGCGACCGAGATCATGATCGGGAAAAAGATAGGGACCCCGAGCGCGAGCGCCGCCGACACCGTTCCACGCGATCTTCTAAGAGCAAGCTCAGTGAGGGCAGTGACACCCTTTCTCACACATCTAGTCGGCGCCATCGTCACCGCAGGGAAAGGGACAGCGATGAGCATCACCACCGCCATCACCGCACAGCTTCGACCAGTGACTTGGCTAGCTCAGATATGGCCAAGACCTCGACAGCTGCCACATCTATTCTCTCTGAACGTGTTTCCTTCCCTTACCCGTCTTTTAGCAAAGCTCATAGCAAGGAGGCAATCGTTAGTCGCGATTCTCTAACTTTGCCCCGTCAAGGCAGTCCTAACCCTCCTACTCCCGAACCCACGGATGGAGGTGCTGACGGCGAGACTGCCGTCGAAGAGCCCAGATTGTCAAAGGACCGCAACGATGGCGAGGTAGACAGGCCGCCTAGCCCACCTGAAACAAACCCCGATGCGGACAGGAATGGCGAAGAAACTGTCGTAAACGAGGAAACACCAGACGAACAGGCCAAGGAGGAACTACCAACAGATGAGACTCATATGCCAGAAACACGAAAGGTTGAAACGCCCAAATCGGGTACACCAAGGATTCGCACGCCCACAGAGGAGCTGCCAGCGGATGAGGCTGGTTTTGATCAGCCGAAATCGAGAGTTTCTAGTCTTTCCCGATCAGCGTCGCGTAACGAAGAACGCTCCCGAGTTAGTCGCCGATCCGGTTCCTCAAGCCAAGCAACATATGTCAAATATCGCTCTGGTGACAAGCTTCGGTCTGAGGACAAGCTTCGTTCTGATTCGAGGGCGTCTAGTTCCTCTCATCGCTCTGTGCATCGAACGTCCTCTACCCGAAGTAGCAGAAGGCACGATGCCGATGGAGTCGAATCTTCGCCTTCAAGTGCTCAGGATTCATCTCCCCGAACACCAACCCAGACTCCTTTCCCTCACGAATATCCCGAAACCAAGCGTGAGACTCCTTCCGTCATCGACGTCCAGGATATCGATTCAAACCTGCACTCTAAAACAGCGACACCTGCATCAGCTTTTGCTCCGCCTAATTATCCTCCTCCCCCTCCACCACCGCCGCCAGCTTTGGATATCCAAGAGATGCCACGAGTGGACTACCTACTTCAGAATGGTGGTCTAGCCTACACGGCTCCTAAAAACTTTCTCTCCGTACTTCCCCGTCAGAACGGTACACGACCTTCAAACCCTCCTTTAGCCGGAACAGATACCTTATTTGCTCCATTCCACAATCTTCTCGACCAGTACAACACAGTACTCAGCAAGCATGGCTCAATTGCTGTCGCCACTGGTCACCGATCAGTTGCTCGTAGACTACTAGACCGTCTCGAGAATGTTTTCTCCCGCGACCTCCCTCCTCATGGCTGCACATGCATCATGTGCGATAACCCTCACGAGATTCACGATGGGCTCCAATGGGGTGATGTCTTGGAGTGGGTGAGCGGCCGCATCGAACTCCCACAATGGCCTCCTTTTGATCTTGCTGAGGTCGGTACCAAGGCTGCTGAAATCTGTGGTGATGTGCCCCCTCGACCTGCATCACCTGTCCAGCTAGACCCAGATATTGCGGAGGAGTTTAGAGAGCACTACCTTCGCCAATCAAAGAAGGTCCGGTCCGCTGTTGACCGATGGCTATCCAGCACTGGAGATACACCAGTGCCTCCCCCTCAGGAAGTTGACGATGAGACCTTGTCTTTTGCTATTCTCACCAACCTTGATCCCGAGGATCGGCCTTACTTCAATGCTATCATGACCGGATCCAAGGAGCTTAAATCATCTGTTCGAGCCCCTACGCCAGGACATCGACCTCGGACAGATTTGCTCATCAAGACTGGTCTTGCACTGCAGCGGCTCTACAGACTCCCTCAAGTCCCGCGCGATGCTGAATCAGCCACGTACCTAGTCAAGAACCCGCAAACCCACGATCTCCTGGTTGCACTTTCCAACATCAACAACTCAGAATGGGAGATTCTCATCTCTGGTCGGTTTGATGGTTTCCTTTGGTCTGGAGCTGACGACGATTTACCTTACTCACCTCACCCCGAGTCCCGTGGCCCTACCCCTGCCAGTGCTTATTACAACACACGGACGATGAGCCCTGGACCTCGAGCTTCATCGTCGTTTAGCTCAAGAAACACGACTCCATTCTCGGTCTACTCGCGAGGCACAACGCCAGCCTCTTTCGTAAGTGTTGCTACTTCCGGAATGCCTGGAAATCGACAAGCGGTTTCCAATGACGAGGAAATGGAGATGGCGGCCATTGCGGAAATCGAGCGAGAAATCTACAAAGGGATGGAGGCTTTGGAGGATGCCTTTGAAAAGCTTCATCATAGAGCCGAAGTGGTTCGGAATGCGCTGCGTCAGCGAGGAGCTGGTCTGATGCAAAACTTGCAGAATCGTCGACGTATCGATATTCTCTCGGGTCCCAGCTCTGGCAACTCGCAGTCCTCGGGTTACGAGCGCCCGGCCTGGGCTGGAGGAAGTGACCGTGATCCGGGTAGTGACGATGACTGGAACATCGACGATGCCGACATCATGCCTGATGATTCAGCCAGCAACATCAGCAGTTCGCGACATCGACGACCCAAGAGGCGCACGGAGCGACGAACACCCGCTCCGATCAACGAGGAGGACGAGGGTTAAGCGCTCAGCTACGATATATCTTAAGCCCCTATGATATAAAGGGGAATATTATACGAATGATGACCAGAAATCTTTTGAAAGAAGCGCATCTTTGGCAGCATAAAAGTCTCATAAAGAACCTGTCAAATGTCAAATGTCACGAAAACTTGTTTGATTCAGTAACGGCTTATCAGAGCACAACGACAGGATGTTTGAAGGTGGCTGAGATACCGCACATGTACTTGATGTTGATCAAGGAACACTGGTTTGGTTTTGCTTTTTATCTATTTCTCGCTATGTTTTTTGTCGCTGTACTGTCTGGAGAGGAAAGGAGAGACCAAAAGAGTCTTTCATGAAGAAAAATGGCAAGCCTCACAGAGAGGTATTGTTGAAGTCTTGTGTTTAGGAAGGTCTTACTACCCATCAGCGGTGGCTGTCTGAGTCTTGTTTTTACCTGCGAATGTGTATAGTTCATGAAGGGCGGGTTTCAACTTGCAAGAACGTTTTGGTCCACTCGCTGATCGAGGGGAGATGATGGATATACCTCTAGCAATGCTAATGAATGACTGAAAAATAGAATACTTCAGCAGCGGCTCGGGTATTGAGTGTCTTGCGAGATTGTGGTATTGTTCACTTGCGTTGGTGATGTGGATAAAGTACAGGTTGGAAACATCGCGAACTTTTATTCAAAAGGAGCCAGATATATCTTGGAACGCCTCATCGTACATTAACACTTCATCACCAGTAGCCCCTATTTACAGCTCGTCATAGCTTACATACATGAGTCACATACCGTACAGGTTCATCCCTTTTCCATTCCGTCCAATACATCCGTCAATCGCAAGCAACTCTACACTATCTTGTAGAATAAAATGCTGGAATTCTGGTCTTTACCCCTTTGGGCCTTTCCCTTGCATGTGGTTTCTTTCCCAGTTCCCTTCTTCCATGCCCTATTTTAGCGACGCGGCTGATGGTCTCAGCCAAGATAATTATACAAAAAAAGACCCCTAAGCCCAGCAGACTGCGCCGGAGACCTTGGTCCCTTGTGTGGTTTGTTGAAAAAACGGCCGTTAAAAATTACAACGAGTAGGCGTCAAGTGGGCAAGTGGTCTCAGATGACGATAGGTTTGTAAACCATGGTCTATTGGAGAAAAATAAAAGGAAACATCGGCTGTTGAGGAAGGCGTCTCTAGCTGTAGATAGACTCCAGGAGGTAAATTACGCCAAAGATGAGGAAAGCAGTGGCACCACCGACAGTGACTTGGAAATATTAGCTACTTTGATTCGAGGAAGGGTTAGCAAGAGGGTAGACTTACCAACTTTAAGACTGACTCGGCCTGCAATGGCTCGACCACCAATGACAGCAACACCAGTGCAGATGGCATGGCCGCACATAGCACCCAGAGTCACCCACCAGTAGTCCTGACCAGCAGCCATGGCAATAGTAGCAATCTGACTTCGATCACCCCATTCACCAAGGAAAGTCATGATGAAGGTCTGCACCCAAGCAGGGCTCAGTAGTAGAGAGCAGAGGTTGGTCGCACCTTGGACAACACTTGAGACTGCACTTGAACCAGAGCCAGAATCTCTGACAGGAGATTGCGAGGGGGATCGAGGAGGCGACATCAGACGGTTGCTAGGTCGAGACCTTCGGCCGTTGCCATTCATACCCATCTCGAGAGTGTAAGCGGACACAGAGTCACCTCGCTTTCGACCCATCTCCTTTTCCTTTTCCGCAAGCTCCTGTTCAACTTCGTGCATTTCAGCAGAGACACCCTCATTGGGGTCCATCTGCATACCCTCGTGCATCAACTTCGCGCCAAAGACAAAGAAGAGACCTGCAGCAAGAAGACTAGTCACACGCTTAGGGATCAATGTAGGAACTGCATGGCCCAGAACAGCTGAAAGGACAGTCATGACAAGAAGAGCTCCAAAGGCAGCGGTAAACACAACCATGCGGTCGTGTTTCATAGCCATTAGAGCTGCAACCAGGAAAGTCTTGTCACCAATTTCGGAAACCAAAATCATAGTGAACGACAAGACGAAGGAATGAAACGGCTGAATGATGCTCTCGTCATCCTTGTGTCCACCATGCGTCGTTCCTCGATTTAAATCGACAGGGGCGGTCTTTGTTGAATCTTGTACAGGTTTGTTCTGGCCAACAGGTCGATCGGGGAGGTCGTCTGGCTTCTGCAGAATTGTCAGTTATAATATTGCATTGACATAGAGGTCGTTACTCACGTCCAATCCTCCAGTATAATCGTGATCATCGTCATTGCTGATGACAGGCTCGGCGGGCTTGACCACCACATCATCCACCTTCTCATTGCTAGTCTCGTCATCATGGTCCTTAGCCTTGTCTCCTGCCGAGGCACGAATCTTTTCTTCCTCGCTATGTGGCAGAGGGGGTGCCTCCTTGGGCGATGAAGGCTTCCTGAGCGTCTCGCCTTCAACATCCTCTTCGAGCAGTCGAGCCTTGTATCTCTCGGTCACTCCGCCCTCAGTGCCGGTGGTGCCCTCTTGAGGGTGGACTCTGTTGGTGTCGAACATGACACCGTCGTTGGTTTCGGGAATCTTTTGGCCATCGACAACAGTTGGGTCATCTGGTCGACCCTTGAGTGCAGGAAGTGAATCAGGGTTGCTGTCGACTTTGGTCGCAGCCTCAGCCTTAGCCCCAGATCCAGATTCAGAGCTAGACCAAGCGGCGGCACCGGTTCCAGACCCAGATGTAGCTCCAGTTACAGCATCTACCACTTCTGCTGCGGGCTTAGGCTTGTGCTCGTCTATCTCGATAAAAGGTCCATGGTGAGGCATTCCATCTCTACCATCAATAGGGGCATATTTTGTCGGGATGTCATGACGCTTAACTCTAGCTTGGGAAAGGGGACCGGGTTGTTCTAGAGGCGCAGCTGGGCCAGGCACGCCGGTTGTATCATGGGGAGATAGCGCGTTCGCTACGGAGGGAAGAAGGAGGAGGATTAAAGGCGAGTGCTCAGTTCGAAACTTCATGATGGGCGACAAGAATCGGCGTTATCGATCGTAGGTGGGACAGAAAGGATGGTAAGTCGCAAGAATATATGTCGGCGGTCGAGGCCGCGAATCGAAGAACTGATCAAGAAGAATTGCTTGTTGAATATGAGGATTGGTTGGTTAAGTTTGAAACCGTCGACTTTATGATCGTTGAAGTCGTGTGTAACGTAGGATAGACTTTTGCGGTGATGACGAAGGATGTCTGATGCTGACACCACCCAGACAGGAGAAGGAGAATAATAAAAAAAAGAGTCTCGAGCAGAAAAAAGTAGAAAGGTGAAAATAGCAAGTTACTGTAAACGCTGACTACTCCCGTACATTCAGAGACAAAAGGGAGTTGAAAGGTTAAAGCTGGAATGATGAATTGGTTGAATTGTATTGGCTTGCATTTACTACATAGGGGCAAATCAAATGATCCGCTCTCTGTACGAGGACATCTCCCTTCTCAATTGCTGATCCAGGCTACTAGGCACTGCAGGGCGCAGGGGTCTTTCCTCCCGCTGGGTGCTGGGTGTGGCGACGTGGCCCCAGCTGTGCCACGCTAAGCCTGAACCTGCCTTAGGCCAGCCTTGGCCCTCTAATTATACCAGAGCTTCAGGGGCCAATGTGGCTTTGTTCATGATGCTGAACAGGGATCATTCACCAACAATTACTACGTAGAGGGAACAGGACAATTTGTTGCTGGCAGAAGCAATTTACCGATATTGCGCATGAACGAAGTTTATGTCTCGTCTTTTTATCAGACTTTTCAGGCGCTCATTAGTGACTCCAGCAAAGACGAAGGCCACAGCTGCGTCGTCTGCTCTCAAATCGTGGCATTAACCATGGCACCAATTCATTCCATCGACACAATCTTGGAAATGTGTTGAAACCTCAAACTCAAGCCACCAAGCATCGGAACTCGGCAGAAATCTAGATCCTAACTTCACAATCGTGACTCGGAACATCGACGCAGGAGCAGTATCTTCCTCTGCTCCAACAGAAGCTATCATATCTCACGTTCTTGGCTTACAGTCAGTTGATATCATCTTTTTTCAAGGTTTCCAAGTCAGCTTTAGTGCATCTCTTGCAAGATTCCCGAATTCGCCAGTCATGGTATTCAAGCGAGCAACATCTAGGAAAATGGGGGGGGCCATCTTTTCGCAACCATGATGCTCTTGTCAAAGGACCGATTTACCAACTCTAGTCTAGGTCCACTCTGGAGAGTCAAGTTCCCGAGCCGCTTTGACAGGGATGCCCTCTGTTGTGATATATCAATCCCTTTATCAATGTCGGACAACTCACCCAAGACATGTCAGTTGAGGCTCGTGAACGTGCACCTCGACTCGCTAGCAATTCGGCCTTCAAAACGCCCTAAGCAACTCTCAATTGCTGCAGACCTTTTGCGAAAACTTGGGCAGGGTCTAGTTGCTGGTGACTTCAATGCCGTTTTACCTAAAGATAACAGTCTTGTACAGGACAATGGCTTAGTCGATGCTTGGGCCGAGCTACTTCACTCCGGGTCAGGTTTCACTTGGGGTGTCGATGGCAAGCAAAGGTCCCCTCCTCGTCGTCTCGACAAAGTTGCTATGCTCGGGCTGCGAGCTGTTGACATTGAAGTTCTACACCCTCATACTATGAAGGGAACGACGGCCGATTGATACCATGGAGTGACCATTCCGGTCTGAAGTGTACATTCAGTCTCTAGGCTCAACGGGCCCTACAAAAAATCTTCATGAAATTAACTTGCTCGCATTTCGAATTAAGTTTTGTTTTCTCTTTATTCATGGGTTATATTTACTTGGCTTCATCTACACGTTCCTAGCCGCCGTCGAGATGGCCATAAACTGCATCGAAGCCATTAAGTTGCATGACTTATCTTCCTGAACTAAACACAACAGCATTCTATGTGATGCTTCTGTTCGAGAAGTTTGTTTTTTCAACGTTGATAAATAACACGGTTTCTTTCTAGCATTTATACCTAAATGCTTGGACAATTGCCAACAAGCTTTATAGCTGCCATAACAACATACGGCAGCAAAGCTTCCCTTCGAAATAAGACCACAACAGCATTCAAGTAAGCCCAAGGAATACGATACAGTGTCATTTATTGTCATCTAAGCTCATACAAAAATACAAACCGCCACAACATACTATACGATAATTCCACCATTCCAAGCTGCAAGTTCAGGGTAGGTAGCCTATCGCGGAGCTCTTATCTAATCTCCGGCCGATGTCGTCACAAGCTCCGGAAGCTCATCACCCATTGACTTCACCCGAAAGCCTACCGACCTACTCTGGTATCCTTTATGAATCACTCATCGCATCATTGATAATTCATCAACACACTTCGTAAATTCGTGAAGCTTTGTCTCGATTTCAAATTTACATATACCCAATAAATCACTTGATATATCAGCACCCCGATCAGGCCGAATAGTCACTTCACCGTATCGCCCCCCTCAGCGTCCATTGTCTACCTCCGTTTGTCTACGTTTACTCGAACCTGCTGTTCACGATCTCTCGCCCGCACCCCTGAATATGAGTCCTCTCGACGGAGAGAGGAGTTCGCGACCCCATTCAGCAGATCATAGTGATGAAGAAACCCGTGATGAGAGCACACGTGAGTCGTCGGCAGGCCCGGCATGGTACTATCAGGTAGGAGAGGACGACGAGGACGAAGAAGAAGAGGAAGAAGATCCCGATTATGAAGACGAGCCAGATGAGGATGATGAAGACAACTTTCAGGGTAAGTTTGTGTTATGCTTGATTCGCTTGATCTTGAGGATCTTTCTAAGCATCCCGCATAGATACTAATGGTGGCATTCAATTTGAAGTCCTGGTAGCGAATGACAACGAAGGCGACGATGATGAAGAGGACGAAGGGAATAACAGTGCAGGCGCACAGCGTCTTCTTAATCTCGTGCGGTGTAACGTCTACCACCTGCCCTTCAAGAGACATAACTGACTCTATTGCTCGGACAAGCTGGCGCAACATCAGGACTGTTAACCAGGGGACAACTCCTGGCCTTAATGCGCAACCCAGACCTTACAAGCGTTTTATTCCAGGACAACCCAGAAGATGATGTCGAATTCTTGCAATGGCCTTTAAGGAGACGCCGGACGCCGAAGGACCCAAACCGCTTCCCGGAAGTACCAAGTGAGCAGGGCACCAAGCTCATGAGGACAGGAGTCTTTGGTGCAAATGACTACAATTTTAGAGTTAAGAAACGCCTAGCTACAAGAATGTTAGAGAGGGAGTTGGCTTTGGGGAATCGAGAAGATCGGATACGAAACAATGCTCTCATTACTCAGGTATGTCACCTTATAAGATTTTGACTTGGGGTGAGTTGGCTAATACTTGCTCCAGAGCTTACTCCCGCAGAGCAGAGCGGAGCAGATTGTTCACTTTGATGATCCAGTGTACTCTGGCCAGTTTTCTGATGATGGAAATTTCTTTTTTGCTTGCTCACAAGACTTCAAAGTTCGGATGTACGACACTTCTAGCCCATACGATTGGAAGCACTACAAAACAGTCAGCTATCCCTGGGGACAATGGACACTTACAGATGCGTCTCTAAGCCCCAACAACAAATGGCTTGCTTATACTTCTATCCAAACCATGGTTTCGATAGCACCTACAGACCCAAACGATACTGGTGATCCTTACACACTGGACTTGGACGACGGCCCTCCTCGACATGGATGGCACGGGCGACGTGGTTTTGGCATCTGGTCCGTTCGATTCTCGGGTGATGGAAGGGAGCTGGTAGCTGGCACGAGTGCAGCCTCTATCGTGGTATATGATATCGAGTCTCG
Organism: Fusarium abutilonis; assembly: GCA_021655885.1. Classification (NCBI taxonomy): domain Eukaryota; kingdom Fungi; phylum Ascomycota; class Sordariomycetes; order Hypocreales; family Nectriaceae; genus Fusarium; species Fusarium abutilonis. Next base: position 41,756 of record JAJJWN010000107.1, on the reverse strand, counting down.
AACAGTCTTGCACCATGTCCGCGGTCACCAGGACGATGTCAACGCCGTGTGTTTCGCAGACAAGATGTCCCCGCACATTCTCTACTCAGGATCTGACGATACAACGATCAAGGTCTGGGATCGGCGAAGCATGGGCGATAACCGAGAAGCTGGCGCTTTTGTTGGTCATATCGAGGGCTTGACGTACATCGACAGCAAAGGCGACGGACGATATATCCTCAGTAATGGCAAAGACCAAAGTATGAAGCTCTGGGACCTTCGAATGGCTATGTCGACGGATCGATATACAGAGCTAGACCCCACGCAGCATGTAGGCAACAGTGGCTTTGATTACCGAGGAGGGGTTTACGATGAAGAGGACTGGGATGTGCATCCCTACGATAACTCGCTTGTGACTTTCCGAGGCCACAAGGTGCTACGGACTCTGATCCGATGCCACTTCTCACCTTCTTCGGCGACCAATTCACGGTATGTCTACTCGGGAAGTACTGATGGTAAAGTTTACATCTGGAACATGGACGCAACCTTGGCCGGGACCGTGGATGTCAAGAAAGCAACAATGCACACACGGCCGATGGACAATCGACGTCGCTTCTATCATTTCGATGAGCCTGGTGGTTGGGCCACCTGTGTCCGCGATGCAAGTTGGCATCCTAGTGCTCCCCTTCTTGTTGGTACGTTTTTTCACAGGTCCATCTCAATACATGAACTAACTATTGAGCAGCTTCCGCGTGGAATGGATACAACCAGGCACGAGGAACTTGCACGCTGCACTCGTTCAACGAGAGTATGGACGATGAAGGAAGTCCACCAATGGGTCGAAGTGTTAACGACGTGCTCAAGGAACAGCCCGAGCTGTACCAAAATGCGGCATATCCGATGCACTAGGTTGAGATTGCAGAAATGACACTGGATATATTTTGTACAATTGATCACGTTGTTCGGCTGTCTTGACAGGATGTCTCTCAATCCCATGCAGACAGCGCCATGAATGTGAAAGCCCAACCCCCTTTCATCTTGACGACGCTTGTTCGAATTCCATCGTAGTAGTATGTCGCGTGCCCGCCATAATTTCATTTAACTCCGCCCCATTGAACGTACTCGCAGCAAGAAAGGTTGTGATTGCCCTCGGTCCCGCTATGCGGGTTTTTGGATTATCAAGTCGCCACCATCTGGATTCTCTACCGTCGGCTGATCGTGTGATCGTTTATGCGCTACCTACAAGGGCGTGGTTGAGAGGGATGTGCACTGAAATAGTGTTAGAAGTCGCATTCAATGGAGGTGGTTGGATATCGTACCCAGCTTGACAACGTAGCCAACGGCACCCATGATAAGGAAGCCAACGCCAACAGCCTGGCAGAGTCGCAGGAACTCCTTCTGGTCAGCTGTAGAGAAGAAAGTCAGTAAAAGGTATCGACTTCAAAGCCCAACAACATGTCGACATACGCTTAGTGCATCGTCGCACGAACTGAACACCATCCTTGACGAACTCGGAGGGCACCTCGAGGATCTCTTGAACCTGGTCGGACATTTTGTGTGCGGGTGAATAGAAAAGGGGAGATATTAATTAAAAGTAAGTTTGCGCGAAAGAGGAAAAGTAATTGACAAGAGTCGTTGAAATAGTCGTCGGGGTCAGGTCGAGAGTGGAAGGGGGATGAAGAAAGGAGAGTTCAATTTGAGAATGGATGCTTCAAAAGGGGATTTCTTTTTGGGTTGATCGCAACTGCTCAGCTAAAGTACCTAACTCTCTGTCCTCTCTCATGCGACGACGTGTTAACAATTACCTTAATTTCCAATTGGGGCAAGGCCAGTTTTCGCACCAGCAAGCTCTAGCTCCAAGCCGGACCGAGAGTTGATCCTGACAGGGGGAGGTGTATGTGGGGAAACTGCCCTGCCGTGCGCTTTCCCAGCTTATTTCCCCGGGGGTCCAGACGCGCAGGCCTTCCGCGGATCTGGGTTCTGGGCTGTAGCGGTTTCCATTTGGCTTTTGCTTGCGAAGCTCTTGCCCAGAAGCGTGAAGCTCTCTCTTCTTCCTCTTCTGTCATCCGTCAACCTTTCACTTTTCTCATCCTTTTTACATTCCACCAGTTGATATCAGAGTAACGCTTAATAGCGCTTACGGATTCCTCTTTTATTAACACAACCGTGGTTACATCATTTTGCACTACCGATTGGTTCTCTTTGCGACCAAGCTTGCTGAGCGCGTCGTCAGACCCTGACTCGAATCAATAACCCACAGTCGACGACTCGGATCGAAAGAGTTCTTTCGATTGAATATTCGATTGTTTGACGTGAACAGGTCTTGTGTAGTTTGGGCAATACTTGGCAAACGATCCGATCGCGATCGATAGCCATCAAAAGTAGAGGAAAGGAGGAAGCTGATCGGGTTGGAAGCGTTTCCTATACCTATACCTGGACGTCATTCTTGTTACCGAGGCGTGTACGTATTTCAAGATTCCAGTCCAGTTTATTTCTTGTCTCTGGTGTGCAAGGCCTACGAGTCTTGGGGGCGCTGTCTTGTTGGCGACGGAGCGATCAATGGCTGATAACAATGTGTAAAGACCAGAGGACAACTCTTGTATCTCGCAGCCTAATTACCACATTTGATCTGATCATCTACTCTTCATTACTTTTCAGATTTCTCTTGCCCGGCATTGATCTGTGCTCGGTGCACCAAATCAGCTAAAATGGCCGAAGAAGATTTCGAGATCGATTTTTATGGCGACGCGAACAACGATCAACAGCAGGACGGACAACGAGGCGACAGTCACCACCAGGATTATCACGAGGACGACCACCGACAGGGTAGCCACGATGACCAGAACATGGATGAGCATCCAGTCCAGGATAGCCATTCACACGAGACCCGCGATTCCAGCCAGACGGCGACCGGCTCTCAACAAGGCATCAAGAGAAAGCAGGAAGAAGACGATCGGCCAGTCGACCAAGCCGCCACTACATCGCTTATGATATCCGAGTTGAATTGGTGGGCTACGGATGAAGATATCCGGGGATGGGCGCGACAAGCTGATTGCGAGGACGAGATTAAGGATATCACCTTCAGCGAACACAAGGTTAACGGCAAAAGCAAAGGGTATGAGATCTTGGCAGCCAAATATTGAGCCAAAGACTGACTGTATTCGCAGGCAAGCTTATATCGAGTTCTACTCGCCCCAAGCATCGACAGCTACCAAGCATTGCATCGAACAAATTCTTGCCGAGAACCAAGCCGGCCAGAAGAAGATTACACTGGCCTACTGGAACCCCAATATCAACCCCTTCAAGACCCTTCCCAAGGATGCCCCTGCCCGGGGTAAGGACCAGAGCCGTGCCCCATCCGGTTCTTACAACAATGACCGCGGCAACAACAACATGGGTGGCAACTTTGGAGGCGGCTTCCGGGGACGGGGTGGATACAACCGTGGCGGTATGAACCAAGGTAACTACAACCGCAACTTCAACAATACCAACAACATGGGAGGTGGCTTTAATCCCAACATGGGAGGCGGATACAATGGACCTATGGGCGGTGGCGGTAACTTTAGCTTCAATAACCGGGGAGGCATGATGGGCGGCGGCATGCGAGGCGGTCCTGGTGGTATGCGAGGAGGCCGAGGAGGCATGATGGGTATGAACCCAATGGGCGGCGGAATGCCTATGGGTATGCCCGGAAGCATGGGTATGGGTATGATGGGCCCTAACGGTATGCCTGGTATGTTCATTTCCAAAGCCTTATTAACAAAACTAACAAATTTCAGGTTTCCAAGGCATGCCTCCCAACTTCAACCCCAACTTCGGCGGCTTCAACCAAAACCAAGGCGGGGGTGGTGACTGGGGCAACCCTCACGGCGCAAAGAGGCCACGACCAGAGTAGTACACTGGCGTCGACCAGCCGCGCCGTCTAGTTTCGATGCCGTTCTTGGCCCCGGGCATCGCGAAGTCGGTGCAGCAGTGAGAGTTTAACATGGCTTATAATTTCTTCTTTCTCGGAACTCGAGATGAATTGGGACAGGTTGCAGACCTAAACGAGTATGCTATGAGGTCAAGGATTAAGGAGAATGGGAAAGGCAACTACTCGTATGTATCATAGATTCTAGGGATGTAAGGCTAGGCATCGGCGTCAACAGAGCGTTTTGTTTAAAAGTTCACAGAGTATGGAGTTGAAAGGTTGTTTCATGTATGCTATGCTGCTAAATATTACCAATTAGAACTCACCTGTGTTATATTGATCATGTTTGTAAATCGAAACTTCAGGATTTGGTCAGAGTCACTGTTCAAGCACCAACTTAGAGATTGAACATGGGATAGCGTATACAGAAAACACTTAGAAGCCTCTCTCTACTAGGTATCATCTTCCCTTCATTTCCTGAGTTCTGTGTAAAGACTTGAAGGTAAGTCACGTCACGTAGGATGAACCTATTGTCCTCTCAGAGCCTGCACTTACAATAACCGAATAATGGATCTCGGGGCTATTGATCTCAATAGCATCTAAAATATAAATGAGATATTTGTAAAACAATCTGTGGCTTTAATAATAAACTCCAACACGACTACGCACCCATGGGGATAAGGTTACCACGTGTATTGCAGAAAGCTTCATTGATGCTGTATTTGACTTCGCCCAAAACGTACACGTAACCTGTGCCTCCTTCAAACTTGGACCTCGAACTTGAATTCAGTAGGTCGAAATAGCAGCAAGTTTGCAGTCTACCCCAAGCAATGGATCTTCAACAATGCCAAAGGCCTCCAGGTTCGACCTCTATCAATGTCATATCTCTTCGATATCGTGCCTGTTGGCCCTCCCTTCCGCCCCTGCCCCTGAATATCGAAAATAAAAGGGCACCTCTCCAGGATGAGAAAGCCGGACCAGTAGTTCTCAAGCGAGCCAAGGAGATCTTAGCAAAATACACACGTGTGAAAGACGATACTGAGATCAAGCTTGTCATGCGTAAGCCGAACTCTCAACAAACTCTCTTGATCTGTACACGATGGTACCAAGATTCGATGAAGGCCTGGGCGCGAGTTGCAGTGGATATAGTTGCCATGATTCGCAAAGAGCTGTCAGCTCATGACGATCAGAGTCTCCATGTCGAGATGATTGCCCCGGAGCGGTACATGAACATGTACCTAGGCCCTGTCCGAGATACTCTTCCGTGGGACAAAATCAAGGCTATTGTGAGTGATCACCTCGATGTCTTTGAAGCGACGTGCGGCCAGTGGAACACTTTGGCACTCTTCAGACTAGGCTACCAAAAGAAGGTCGAAGACAACCCCATCACGGTTTACGTTTCGGTCTGGGAGGAATCAAATGAGACCGAGTGGGATAGGACTATCGATAGAATTGAGAAAGACCTGGACAAGAGAGGTTGGGGATATCTTTCAGTCCACATTGAGCATAATGCGACCGAGCTATACAACTTTCCCCTGGTATCTACATCGGGCAGCAGAAGCATCACTGGAGAACACAACCTCATCATCAGGGAAGACTATCACGACGTCAACTTGGGAGACAGCATCGGCATGTCTCGCTATCTAAAAACGTCCAACAGAGAAATGATCAATCCACCAGGTGGCACACTAGGCTGCTACGTTGATGTAAAAACCCGTGGGGGCTCATGGCTCAAGTTAGGGCTAACGAGCTATCATACTACACGCCCTGGATTCGATGGGTTTGCAGTGGACATGAAGAAATCGGTGCCTGTCGTTGGGCACCCAAAGGAGTCCAGCGATCTATGGAAGACAGACATGTATGGGTGGACTTCAGGCTCACCGATTACCCCCGAGATGGTTGAGAGCCCAGTTCGAAGCAAGCACAACTTCACCATTGAACTTCTGGACGAACACATCAAGTTTCTAGAAAGAAAAAGAAAGACAGATGACAGCCCCAGCTATGTAATAGATGCGAGAAAACATGAGTGCGTCAAAGAAAAAGCCGAGAGGGTAGCATTCTTTAATCAAGGCCAGAACAAAGTCGGTACTTTATACGCAGCTTCTGGATATAGACGGACACCGAAAAATCATCGACTTGACTGGGCGTTAATCAACATCGAATCGCGACAAGGATCCAATCATCTACCTTGCGACAAAGTCTGGTGCGCCTCCCGTACGTTCCCAAAGGGACAGCCATTTCAAAAACATAGAAAGCTTCAGCAACAAATCAACTCCATACCGGTAGTCGAAGAGGCTTGGAAAGTCGGCGCAGCGACAGAAGCCAACGGCGGCATATTTCACAAGTACAAGATGGAAATTCGGATGCGCGATGAAAAGCACCTCGAACTCCCTGCATCCAGCGAGTATCTGTTGCAGGGTCATGTATCGACTCTCAGTGAGCGTCCTTTTGCTGCCAAGGGGGACTCAGGGGCTGTGGTGTTTGATAGTATGGGAAGAGTGGTTGGGCTATTGACTAGTGGACAGACACCACATCAGGTTCGAGGGGGGTTTGCGTTTGTTACCCCTATTGAGTATATCTTTGATGATATCAAGAGATGCTCAAATGGTGAGATTGTAGATGTTCGCATTGCGGACGCTTAGGCATCCCTTGCCTTCTATTACTGTTCTTCATATGGGCAGAGATGTTTTTATCCTAAATAAATCAAGTTTCTGGATAAGAAAAGTCTGAATAAACTCTCATTTTAGGTTCTATGTCAACCATGATCTATCTACACGATGAGTCTAAAACGAAGTTATTACTTGATGCCATATCTTTAGCTTCATCCTATCTACTACCATCTGTTTTCGTGCCTACAAGGTGAGCCTTGGCCAGTTTAGACAATAGAACAAAAGTGCTGACGGACCATAACTGACTCGTAAGAGCAGGTAACTACCCAAGGTACCTATCTACTTGCCTGAATGACGGACGGAACGTGAATGATTCCGTCCAAGCCGTGACTACCTGAGGCAGCTGCCTTCACCTCACACAACTCCCGCAGAACATTCTCACTCATCAACAAGCACTACGAATCTCTTTGAATTTTCAAAAACGAGCCAAAGGCGTAAAAACAACAGTTAGTGGTTCCTTGTTGACACCCAGTCGAAGGCTAATCGATTACAGAAATGGGGCGCCAGAAACGCTCCCACGGCGATTCTCAGAACTCCAACAATAAACGGACTCGAACCCGAGAATCGAGCCAAAGCACTCCCGAGCTTTCCCCTACCTTTCATACTGCAGCTTCACTGGGAACCCTCCGGGCACTTCCTGAGCCCTCGAGGGTCTTCAACTCTTCCTCCCCCTATTCTCAATACCCTCGCGACTGGGCGTACGATGCGGAAGACCCCGATGGGTACCGCGAGGCCTTCATTTCTCACATGGCGGAAATGGAAACAAGGTACATGACTTTGGGTGTTGTCAATCGTCCAGCTATCACGCGCGATCCCGATATGCAGCGGAGAGTACGAGTACATCCCCAGCCAGCCAACGAGGCTCGAACAGGAGATGTCTACATTTACTACGAGAGTGGCGAAGAATTCAAAAAGTTCACGTGCTTGCCACTACGGCTCATGCCTTTGTACGGAACCATGGGCTAGACACCGTGGATTCATCCAGGCAGACCAACCGAGAAGCCTAGAGGAAGAGACCCGCGAGGCATCAGGAGAATCATAGACCTATGGTCATTCGACAATCCTGCTGTTGACACCGTTACCGTCTTTAAACTTGGAATTAGGTTGTCAGGACTCGCCATAGCCGTAGAGCCTGGACAAGACCCTCCTGTGGGAGCAATGCCACTCGAAGGGGGTTGGCAGCAGGAGAACTCCCGGTTGTATTGGCAACCTGGCCAACTCCTTGGGCCTGACAAGCAGGTGAGAGCCCCTATTTCTCACTCCCCAAATTTCCTCCCTCCTGCAGAGATGGACCATGATGTTCTCTCGGCAACTTGTCGTAGTCATATGGCAAAGTACAAGCGCATCGCGGGTACAGGCCTTGGATGGGGTGGCTACGATCTCTATCATGAGTGGCAGCGATGCGGTCGCCAGGTAAGAAATTTCATACCTAGCTACATTCTTAGTTAACATCGAAGCAGGTAAGGAAGTCTATGGTAGAGCAGAAATCCTGGTCGAAGTCCAACTTCCCCAGCGTCCAGTTTGTCTCGGAGACGGGTGCGGAATTCGTCGTCCCCACGACATGCGAGAAGCTGGATCCCCAAGAAGTTACGACTGAACTTACCACACTTTGGGGACAGCTGAACTAGCGCGGCTGATTGAGAGGAAGAAAAACTGTGTACGAGAGTCTCTTTCATCTTTACGTTGTGTTTCTGTTACATGAACGCCAGCAGTCTTTCCTCTTTACTTGGCGCCCTCTTCTCATGCAGTTTTTGTTAGAGGACCAAACAAATGTGAGCTTATCTTTACGTACTCGGAGTTTAGTAAAGATCAACTAGTAAGTATTCAATTACAAGAGAAAGTAACCAAAGTTGTCATAATACTTGTTGTAACTCATTATGTGACACATACGACTCCACTACCGGATACGACTCATAAAGAAATTCTTCCATACACGCAAAATCTTTTTCTATGTATCTGAAGTGTTGCTCGCGTCCTCATCATAATCGTAGACATAAGCAGTAGCGTTGTAGGACCTCTCACACGCCTCGTCGAGAGATTGCCTTGCCTGGGGCATTATGTCTTGAACCTCGCCGTCCGTCTCCTTCGTCGCCCAGCGTTCTTCTTGAACGTTCTCAGCATCCTGCGTCATGCCAGTCAGTATCAGCACCGGTCAAAGTAAACGTAGAAAGGGACTTGCCATGATCCACTCAGGCTCAATCGCCGTTACAGTTGTGAGGTACTGAATATTGGTGTAAGCAAAGGAGTCGTAGATGACCCATGGGTGATTAATCCCTACAAGGCTGCTATCGGGGTGTATACCGGCCAGCCAGTTGAAGTGGAGGACTCTATAATGGTCCTTCCCACTTTCCATGTCCCTAAAGGCTACGTTGTGACTGAAAGCCCAGGCCAATGATTTGCGGATGTTGGTTTCGTAGTCGGGACTTTTAAAGAGGGAACGTTTTGGTTTCACCCCGAACAAATTGTAAAATGATTTGTCTAACAAGGCCCGAATGCGGCTGACATCCTCGAGAGCGCGACGATTAAGGAAAGCGTCAAAACACCACTCCTCTAGATCGATGTCGGCCCTTGTAGCACCATCTTGCTGTGTCTGGGCTTCAGTCTCCCAGTAAGCGTTGACTGCGTTGAGTTGGCTAATGTGATCAGAGACGGGGCATGCAAATCGCTGGCGTGCTATATCAGCCGCGAACCTGACAGCACGGGGGCGCAGAAAAATGTAATGCTGTGTACTTTGAATTGCGGCAATGGTGAGCATCTCATCGCTACACTCGAGTTCGTGGGCCTTGACAAAGGCGTTGTACCACACCGGGTGAGCTGGTAGCCTTGCCGCCATTGTACCATTTGTGGTAATGGCGCCATTCTCAGTCAAATATTCCCTGAGGAATGGATTAGCGGAGAGTCAGAATGTCTTTTGGTAGCGTGTAATACTTACATGCAATACAAATCTTCTAGAGCACGGAAAAGAACCTCAGGGTCAGGTTTGTCAATAAAATCAAAGGTTGCGACATCGCTTATGCCCATGGCCTTAATCTGTAGAATAGAGTCTGAAAGATCGCTCAGAAGAAATTCTGGGGGCGTTGAAGGAAGCATGACCTCGTTAAAGTCGTCCTTGGTGTAGAGTCGATAACAGACGCCAGGCCTCGTGCGGCCAGCTCGGCCAGTGCGTTGACGGGCTGAGGCCTTCGAGATTGGCGCAGGGAAAATGGCTTGAAGGCCTATTCTTGGATTATATCGTAATTCAGTGGCAAGTCCGGTGTCTGGTAGCCAGACATTCTTAGTTGCTTGAACTCTGCACGTGCCGAAGACTGGTCTCTGTATAGATACATGTACTTACCAATGACATAGACCACACTGTCAATTGTCAAACTCGCCTCGGCAATGTTTGTAGACAAGATACATCGGCGCCGAGTGGACCTATCAAAGATTCTGCCCTGCTCGGATTTGGACAACCGTGAGTATAGGGGTAGAACTTCGAGGTCTCTTGTAGCCTCTCGGAGCTGAACGCATGCATCATCGATGTCACCCGCAGTTGTCAAAAAGACAAGTATATCGCCTTCCGGAGACGTCTCATGTATATGCTTTGCGGTATGTAGAGCCAGACTAGTGGAATGGGGGGTCGGTTGCTGAAGATAACGAATATCCACGGGATACTCGCGGCCGGCTACCGCAAAGTGTACACCTTGGCCGAAGTAGCGGAGGAACTTGTCGACATTAGCTGTAGCTGACATGATAATGACCTTGAGCTCGATACGGTAATAGAGAGCGCGTTTCAATAAGGCCAGGAGGATATCTGTAGGCAATGTGCGTTCATGCACCTCATCAAGAATGACGCAGGCCTGCCGCGAGACATCAGCACAAGGCCGAACAGGCAACAGAAGGGGTCTAGATAGGTACTTACGAACTTATTGAAGTAAATGTCGTCCTTCACCAATTGCAGGAACATACCGTCCGTCATATAATTGAGGCGTGTTCCTTCGTGACAGCGTTTTTCGAAGCGGACAAGATAGCCCACTATGCCTCCCAGGGTGACATCCATCTCAGTAGCAACGCGTTCTGCCACAGAGGTAGCGGCAAGTCTACGCGGCTGAGTGCAAACAATAATTCTGTTGGTACCTGCGAACTCATCGAATAGGATGAACTGTGGTATCTGAGTGGTCTTTCCGGATCCAGTCTCTGCAGACACGACAATCACCTCAGGGAATCTCAGCATTGTGTTTCTTTGGGCAAACAGCGGTATATGCTCACCTGGTTCTGATGATACAAGTCGAGGAACTCTTGTCTTTTTGATGAAACTGGAAGCCGGCGGCGAAGTCGAAGCAGCTCGAAGTACTTTTTACTGTGGCAGTGGCCCTCGTAAAAGGGGTGAACTACAGCATCTTCGAGTTGGATGGCCTCGTTCGCCGTTGTGTTTCGATATCGAAGATGCTCCATGATGAAGCTTCGGTAATGGGATTGTTGATCTTGTAAATATGCAAGAACGGTTGTGTTGAGCGATGAAGACCTGGGTTCATCACGGCGTATTTGGGAAGGTACTACTTGTGAGAGGGAGAATCTGTAAGCTACTATATCTACCTCAGGCATCCAGCTCGTGCACTACCTGGCAGTACACGTCCAGTAAGTGATGGCTACCTAAGAACCAAATGACGTATCCTAATTCTTGGAATTCAAAGCTCATCCAAAGATTACAGCACAATGCCAAATGTCATGTAATATAAGCACGCGCGTTCTACAGGCATGATGAGACTGTTTGCCAAGTTGGCAGTGGCTGATGCTATGATATTTCATGCAATCGAGCTGATCCAGAAGCTAACGCTATATTGCAGATAAACTCTTCAATAAGACTGATCGGGAGGCCGTAATGACTGTCCATTTGGACTCAATGCTCCATTCCATGCATTCTCAATGCGGAGTCTCTGCATTGACCCTGGGCTTCTATTTCCAGCGCTCAGTGATATATAATCTTGGCTGCTGATCTGTCGGTAGACCTTTATGCTCCTTTGAGAGGTTGTCAAGAGAACTTTGAATACTGGGCCACAGCGACGCTGACTGGTAATGACTTGCATCAAGCTTATCACCCAGCAGAGCTCTTCACCCCAACCTCCCAAGGTAGTCTCGAACTGGGCGATGTCATCTAGAACACAGTAAACTGTCAAGTTTGGCGGGATATACTCTAGAAGGATCTGGAAAAGCCGACACAGAGCATCAAAGTCATGACGGGCAATGGCCTGTAGCAACGTGTCGTCGATGTAAATACTCGTATCGTCAGGGGTATCTGGTCGACTGACAATGAGCTGCGCTATAAGGCTCAGCATCATGCCTCGGCATCCACTCAAAGGATCGTTCATATTGGTATGCAATCCGCAAAAATGTACCAATATTATGAAATGTGGGAGCTTGCTTATACTCGCAAAGGTCGCAGAAAGGACAGAAAGCGGCGAGATCTTCCCTCGGCAATATTCTCCAAGATGTCCATCGACGAGCAAGAGGTCGGGTGAACTATTCGGTATCTGCGCCCATCTTAAGAATCGTCCAAGAGACAGTAGCCAGACCGCTCGTGAAAGGCCTTCTTCTTCTATGGTATTACTCGCTCTCAGGATCAGATCTAGATCTTTAGCAAGAAATGATGGGTTGGGTAGGCGAAGCATCATGTACAGTTGATTGTATGATATGTCGACAGTCGTAGGCATGAGCATTGGCGGCGGGTACCTCACCTGATGGTGCCCGTAAGGTGCTTCTAAATGTCAACATCGATCTCGACCAAGAAAATGGTTTTCTTACAAGGACTTGGTGTAGAATGGCAGTCATGCAGGCTTGGTATAGCTTGAGGAATCGTTGGCTGATGATACCACATCAAATTCTGCAACGATGCTTGTGTGTTGCTGAATTCCAGGCGGTATTGTGACGCTGAATTAGCCAAAGAATTCTCCAAGCTTTTGGATATGCTTTTAGCGAAAGCGTGGATGAGTAGCTCTTGACGCTCATATCGGGCTTCAGTATTCTCATCCTGACTATTCTGGATGGCGTCGAGGCTTTCTTGGAGCTTAGAAAGGATGGGATGAATCCTTGACATGTCCTGACTGATGCTCCTCGTCTCTTTCAAGATATCCATCATAGTTTCAGTCGCTAGGCTGCAGGCTCTGATTGTGACTCTGCGGGACGCTCTACCGATGAGCTCAAGGGAGTTGTCAATGACTGCACCTTCGTTCTCGGGATGTTGTTTTAGGAGTCTCTTGGGCACTGGAAACATCAACCATCAAGCTGGGAACATTTGTATAGTGAATATGATAAGCCCAAATAAGCTTACAGGATACCTTGTGCTTTCGGAGCAATATGTCTGTGAGCTTTGTAACTTGTTCCTTGACCGTGAGATAAAGATCAAATACATAAGCGCACAAGGGTTCATCATGCGGACGAGCTGATAAAGCATGACAAGCTTCGCTGAAGGTAAGTGGAATATCTTCAAAGGCTGTAAGAATGCGCTCCCCATTGTCGATGCGTTTTCTGAGTAACTGAATAAGTGGCAAGGTAAGCCAAATGCACCTCGTGGACCAGGCTTAAGGTACCTTGAAGATGCCGTTTAGTCCGCCTCGCAAAACACTGAGACCGTCCGACTCTGGTATCATTTCTGCCAGCGACTGGAGCGTCGCTGCTACGGCGCGGTTGCGCTGAAGGGCGCGTATTCGGTGACCTTCGCTTTTTGCTTTGTATTCTTGAGATGCCGCTTCCATAGAAGCCATGACTTCAGACCATGAACAGTCGCCAGATACAGACTGTGAGGTAACTTCAAGGGAAGAATTTTTATGTTGAGTAAAGGTCGGTACATTTTGTTGTTGACTCGACTGAAGGTTGGTAGGTACTGTTATCGTCACCTCATTCAGTGAGCGACTGGAGCCTTGTTGGAGCGCACCAGGCTCGGCTTCGAGTTGAGTGGCAGCAGCCATGAGGCTTCTAGTGCGTGCAGAACTGCAAGGCTGTTCAAAGACGTCAAGGTGATTGATACTGAAAGGAAGTGACTCAAGACTGACTATATTAAGTACCCAAAAATGCTCCGCCCTCCAACTTCTGCCTGATAATGCTGCACATGTCGTGAGAGGCGATGCCAACACATAGAATGATCAGGCTGTTTGTATTACTCAGGTAATGATTGGCCATCAATCTTCAGTCAGCATCACATTTGAGTGCAGTTGCAGGTCGGCGTTGGGTTGAAAGAGGCGCATGCATTCGCTATTCGCTCTCTTACATCAAGCACCCGCCCGACAAGCCGCACTCATGGGTACCTACCTAGAGAATGCTATAAAAGACAACGGACGAGCTCTTACTCTTTGAGCAGTCATGATCTCAAAAAGTTCGATTGGTTTCATTTTCAGATCAAACAAGATAATCTGACCGACATCAACATGACCGCAGAAGACTATTCGGAGCCCTCAAGCGACACAGCCGATCGGGGAGCTCCAAAGACGAAAGACCCTGGCTCGATCATAAATGTTCCTGAGATTGACCATTCGGAGCATTCTACACAGGAAGAAGCTGGTTCCGTTGAATCACAACCCAAAGATCAAACCATTCCCGAAGATACTAGAAAATGGGAGCTCAAGAGCCAGGGTGAGAGGCAAAAGCTGGTCAAACCCATACAGTCAACAAAGCTCCCCGACACCACCAAAATCCTCCCCGAGGTGCGCAAATGCGATTGGGAAAATTTCATCAACAAGTTCTCCAACGATGAGCCTGTATACGCCATCGATGCTCTTGTCGCTGGGGATCAGCTCGGCAAGGACATGATTGACGAGGCTCATAAACGAAGAGATTCTGGATATTTCAAAGCCGCCGAGTACGAAGCCAAGAACAAGATCAACACTATGCACAACGACAATACCTGGGTCCAGAGGATCAGGATTCAATCGCCCGTTCTCTTACAAACCATGAGTCGAGTATCAGGCTATACCTGGTCAACAACCTCGTACACATTTTTGCAGCCGTTTCAGTATCTGATCCATTATCATCAAGCCTTGAAGCAGGAACTAGAATCAATCGACAAGAAACACGACGCTGCTTCACATGACTCGAATGACCAAGTTGTTCCTGCTCCAGAATATCTGCGTTGTTATATAAAATTCGCAGAGAGCACATTTGTCTCACGTTATCAATTCTTCAGACAGCCTGGGCAGAACAGTCCCCCAAGAGTTCGTTTTCACGAGCTGTGGTATCTTTTCAGGCACGGGGAGCTCATATTCATGCCCGAGAAGACGCTGAAGCGGTTCATTATCGAGAACATTGAAGATCACATCACATGGTCACCTACCGCCTCCAATGAGTCAACGATGCGCCAAAAGATCTGGCGTGTCTGGGACATCGATCTGGTTCCTGCGCATCCTTCGTCTCCAGTTGACTCCGAGGCTGAGCATGGTAAATTTACTGTCTCTCTGTACTATCTTGACTACGACGGCTCAAGCTATAGTCCTGTGGCGGAGAATTTCGAGATCCCTTTTTTCGAAGGCGATAGAAATGTTCGTGATCTCGACGTTTTCCCACTCAAGTATGCAAGAGGAGCATTAGATCGTTTAGAGGAACATTGTAAGATTGGAAAGATGTTTACCGAGCGCCATAAAGAGTGGCACATGAGCTACAGTGGCTGGACTCTTACGACTCATCCAACAGGTTGGCCTATCACCGAGGATGTTGGTTTTCGGAGTGAACGACAAGTCCGACCCCAATACATCGACTCAGAGGTAATCGTCGACTTTTCTGAGGCATATAACGATAAACCAGAGTTCAAGTTAAAGTTTATCGAGGCTGAAGCATGGTTCTTCCCAGACAACTCCATCACAACCATCAGCGGCCAGGATCTGCATATTATTTGGTCCAGCCCAGAACGCTTCAGCATTATCTCTGGCTCGACAGAAACAATTGTTACAAACGACAACATCCAAAAGACCGAGTGTGAAGAATATTACAATAAGGACGAGTATTTATCGACCGACAGAGACCTTGCTCTCGTGCCCAGAGGCGATGATCTGGCCTTACTTCCCAGGAGGCTATATTGCTATTCTCTCAAAGACCTTAGATTTGTTCCTATCGATGTGCGGTACATGAAGTCTTTAACATGGGGTAGTGATGGCTTCAACCACCTTCAACTTCAAGAACGTCACAAGCATGCTATTCAGAGCTCTGTACGCTCCTACTTAAGGCGCAGACCCATTGAAAGACGGATTGAGAATGGAGAACATGGCAATGCGCTCTACACCCAGGACTTTCTGCGAGGAAAAGGAAGAGGAATGCTCATAATGCTACACGGAGAACCAGGGACTGGGAAGACAGCGACCGCTGAAGCAGTAGCACAAAGGTTTAGACGACCCCTTCTTCCTCTGTCGTGCGGATCAACCGTCAACCCTAGAGAGACTGAGAGGGAACTGGAGGTGGTGTTTCGACTATCGACGCTTTGGGACTGCATTCTTCTGTTCGACGAAGCAGATGTATTTCTTGCTGCCCGGGGACCAGCAGATCATTTACTAAGAAATAACCTAGTGTCAAGTAAGTTTACCAAAAGTCCTAGTGAATTATCCTGACCGAGTTCAAGTCTTCCTAAGGAAACTGGAGTATTACAACGGAATACTTTTCCTCACTACGAATCGCATCGGAAAGATAGATCAGGCAATTTCGTCGCGACTCCACCTGATACTACACTACACCAGATTGAAGCATCCCGAGATAGAGAAGGTCTTCCGCATCAACATCGACCGCCTACGCCAGTCGGAGCAGCAACATGCCCTCGCCAGCGGCACGCAACCACTCGTGGTCGTAGAAAGCGATGTCATGCAATTCGTTGCAGACCACTGTGCTAAGCATCCTGGAGGTAAAGGAGCCTGGAACGGCAGACAAATCCGCAATGCCTTTGTAATCGCGACAGGCATCGCTCGCGACGAGGCAGAGCAACAAGAACAGCCTAATATCCAGCCCCAACTTCGATCCTCGCACTTCAAGCAGGTTGAACAGCTTTTCGATGAATATGTTCAGTTTCGTCAAAGGGTATTGGGAAAAGACGACGCAGAAAGAGCGCTGCTGAATGAAGAGCGAGATGATGACTTTGATGGAGTTGCGCAAGAAGACCAAAAGCAGGGCTGGCCTTCTCCAATGAGTAGTAACCCGGCAGATCATCAACCTCAACAAGCTTCGTACCCTTCAGACACTCAATTCTCAAGGCAAGCCCCCCCTCCGTCCGGAACTGGAACCGGCTTCCCCATGAGACCTCATGCTTATGAGAGTCAACAACATCATGCCTGGGCTCCGAATGCCAATCAAAGCTACGGATACGGACCAATTTCACCTGGCATACACATGAACCCGTCTAACGGCGCGCCATACACTGCAATGCAAGGCGACGTAGCACTGAGTTCGCGACCCGGGGCGCCGAGTATGAGCCAATACGGGCAACACCCTACTCTAGGCTATGGTGTATTTACGACCAACAACCAGAGCCAAGTTCCACAAATCAATATGGGAAGACCGAGTACAGGGGGCTATGGACAAGGCCAGTTCGCCCCGGAGGTCAGGGTGAGCGAGGTTCCCGGACAGAACGGAACAGATACGATTCAAGCAGGCCAGCCGTAAAGACGTACCTATTGACTTCTATCCAACAAAGCGCCATTTTTATACGTTGAATCTAGTACTGGGCAAAGCTGCATATAGAATCCCTAATGCTACAAGAAATAAGAAGTAACTTATAAAGGTTAAATTTTCAGCTGTTTATCTAGTAAGACTGTGGACCTTGCTGTTGTTCATATGGTGCATCATTACAGCCCAACTCAAGACTTACACAAGCAGTTGGTTGAAAGCCCAATCTTTCAGCGCCGATTTGCTAGCTACCTTGCTTGTACGCCTAGTAGTTCTCAGTGTAGGTGGTGCTTATAGAGCTTAGTCACGAGCCGACCCTTCCAATGCTATTCAACACCACCAAGGCCCCACGATCGAACGATAACCATCATCCTCAAATTGCTGGCCAAAATGGAGACCGCATTACCAAAAATGCGGTCAATTGCATCTTTCCGTCATGGAAATGTCATTTTACGTACCGTGACATGTGCATCCTGCTCTTCTTCTTCGTCGCGGAGCTTCTCCAGCTTGAACCGCCCCCCACCAAAATATCCAGGCCATGTTCCTCTGACGAGGGTTGAGCGAGCTGGCTTGGCCATTGGAGCCAGTGTCATGTCTTTTTTCAATCCCTATCGTCACGGTACGTGTAGTTGCATCTTCAATTTTCCCTAGCTAACTCTCTTCAGACCTCATCGCCGCTACTGGCGAGGCCACAGCAACGCCCTACTTCATCTATCGGCTCCGCGACGCCATGCTCGCCGATCCCACTGGCCGCCGTATCCTCCGAGCCCGTCCCCGAATCTCTTCCAAAACTCTCTCCCTCGACGCTCTACGCGCTCTACCCGAGAACACCATTGGTCGCGCCTATGTTGGCTGGCTCGATCGTGAAGGCGTCTCACCCGATACTCGAGCTGCAGTGCGCTACATCGACGACGAAGAATGCGCATACGTCATGCAGCGATACCGCGAGTGCCACGATTTCTACCATGCACTCACGGGTTTACCTATCGTGCGCGAGGGCGAAGTCGCTCTCAAAGCATTTGAGTTCGCCAATACACTGCTTCCAATGACGGGACTGAGTATCTTTGCGGCAGCCACCATGAAGCGGAGCGAGAGACAGCGGTTTGCTTCAACATACCTCCCATGGGCTCTAAAGAACGGAGCGCGGAGCAAGGAGATCATCAATGTGTTTTGGGAGGAGAGACTCGAGGATGATGTCAATGATTTGAGAAAAGAGCTAGGCATTGAGCAACCGCCGGACATGAGGACTATTCGCAAAAAGGAGAGGGCGGAGAAGAAGAGGCTCCAGGAGCTGAGAGAGCATGGCTTATGACACCCTGCCGCCTTGCTTCTCTGAGGATTGTAATTTACTGTAACATTTCATATACAAGCTATGATATTAGATTTGCGAATCAAGCGTTGCATTTCAGGTTGAGGCTGTTGTTAAAGATATTAACTTGTGAAATGAACATCGCCCATGCACTCTTCAAACATGCGATTAGTGAGCTTCGATCAGGGTCTTCGGAATGTCCAGGGCACACATCACCCCAGACGTGATCATCACACCATTTTGCATCCTTCACTCAAGGCACAAAAGCAGGTCCGGCCCACACGTTTGCCTCATTTCCCCTCTGACCGTATGGTATCATAACATCCCCGCTCACAGGTCCAAATCGTCATCATCATCCCACGCCTTGCGCCTGCTCACAACAATCTTCTCCTCTTCCTTGTTATCCGCCATGGCGTTCAAAATTTCCTTGAGCTGCGCCTCGGTAACCTTTTGTCGCAGCTGGCCCGTCTGCGCTAGCGTGATGAGGCGGTTCTCAATGTCGTTTGCGCGCTCCTCCTTGACGAGACGGATACGGCCCAGACGGTCGGCGGCTTCGGGGTGAAGAATCTGGTTGAGGACATGCTGACGAGCTTCCTCTTGCTGCTGTCTGTAATAGGTTCAGGATGATGTAGTCTAGAGACAGGATGGAGAAACTGACTGGCGCTGTTGTTGTTCTTGCTGCCCAGAAGAACCACCTCCGCTGCCGCCACCTTGGGCCTTGAGCTGCTCTAGACGAGCTTTTCGGATCTACAACGGCTGTCAGTGACATATTGTAGCTGGCAGCTTGTAGATTGACATACCTGCTCTAGTTCTGCGTCATCCATGGTTTCTGATATGTTATATCGTTAAAAGTTGGGTAGGTAATCAGCCCAGTCAACCCCAGTCGCGGGGTTGTTTGTGGAGGGGCATTCTGTCACATGACCCTGTAGGCATCCATCACTAACTTCATGATCCCAGCTTCGACTTCAAATCCGTTGCAATGATGAGTAAGTTTATTTTGGCTTTCAGGTCTAAATCCTTATGATGCATTTATATAAGCTGCTCCAGACGCCAGAAATGCAATTCGTTCATGCCGTATGTTTACAAAACCCCATCCCCTAACCGAAACTTGCGCCGAGACCTATCTCTGATGCTCGCTGTTGATTCCTCTGCTACTGGAATATACGAGTTTCTTCTCTGCATCGCCTCTACACGTCTTGCCTTTACCATCTGCACCATCAATTTGGTTGTTGGCGTGTCAATGCCCAAGGCTTTGGCTCGCTTCAGGAAGTATCCGTTTTGGTAGTTGATATCTGTCTGCAGACCCTTCTCGATGCGCTTTTGAAGATCACTGGAAGCCGTGTTCTTTCCAGTGATGCGGCTGTAACAGAACTTCTTCAGCCCCTCTCCACGGAGAAATGCCATGAGCTCTGACGAGCCCTGAACTTCTGGGAGATTCTCCGTCACCAAGGCCATCTCCGACAAAAGCAGGTTCATCATACGCTGTGCTGATCGATTGTTCAATATGCCGTTATAAGGCAAGTCAAGAAGTACGCATACAGGCTCAACAGCAGCCGTGAACATCATGGAGGGGAGCTTGAACCGGAGCCACTGGTCGTAAGTAGTCGAGCTTGCCTTGAGCAAATCGGCTTGCTTCAGTGATTGCGCAAGATCGACCCGGTTAATAGAAGCGTGAAGATCCTTTGTCGTTTCTAATATCGCATCGGCTTTGGTCAAAACCATTCGCCCCGCCTTCAGCTGTTTAACTGAGTCACGATTTCGGTTGTAAGCCAGCGCATGACTCATATGTCCGAGGTAGAAGTTAGGCTCAGGCCGTGTTCCGTTGAAAATCTGCTCGCGAACTTGCTCTAAAACACCCATACCGTCATTCAAAAGACAAATGGATGTGTTTGCATCAACCCTGTCCTGAACTGAAGCAACCGCCTTGACGGCTTCAAAGCCACGGCCGGTGACTATCAGCTCGTTTATTTTTGAGGTATCTTTTGTAACCACCTCCTGATCTTCCTCATCGGCCAAGGCTGAATTCTTCTCTGCATATGCCGATTTTCTTAATCTGTGTGGCTGTAGTTTTTCGACATTTCGGTACCGCGACTTGGGCATATCGCGGAACGCTAGCATTTCAACCGAATCGTAAACGCTGGACAGGGCGTGAGCGATGAATCTTGATCGCGAATCTTCGCCCAGAATATGAATCTTGTGTACAGGCCCAGACTTTGCAGCTTCGGCCGGAAGGATAACCGAGGGGACGTAGAATTGTGATGTGGGAGTAGTTGATGTGGGCGTAATGGATCCAGCCTTTTTCTCTGACTTCTGCCATGGTCTTGAAGAAAGCGGCCCAGAGAGCTCTAGAGGAACGGCCTCAGGTTTCCTGTGATGTGTCGAGGTAATGGCAGATGCAAAGTGTCGTGTGGGCATCTTTGGGCCCACGCCTCTGCTATGTTGAAGCCATAGTGTCGATTTATGGGCTATTCGAGCGGTCGCTCGCGACTGAGGTAGGCTCGCCACCTTGACGGATGTGATCGAGGTCGTGGTGAGGATATATAAGTTGGCTGTGAGGAAGCCGAGAGCCCTGAAGACTACAGTGCGCACGCACGCATGGGGGCGCCTGCAAGTTAAAGCGATGTAATTGTAGCAGAGTGTTTGAAGTTTCCGTGGAGAGTGTTGTCGATTTTATCGGTTTGCAGGGTCGTAGGGAGCGGCGATAGGGCGAATAGTGGTGATGCTGATAAGTGGTTGATGCGTTGATGGAGTATGATTCCGAGAGGCAAGTCCGTTTTTTCCCTCGAGCTGGAAACTACCTAGCGGGTGGCCAATTACAGCGCTCGGGTCAAGGGTCTTTCGATCATCTGCGCTTGTTTTTTTAGTGTCCTCTCTATTGGTCAATTGTTCGATGTCTTACCACCTGCGTGTAGGTTGCTTAGGATATTTCATAAGAAAAAATGCTTTGCGAGTCAAAACACGATTAGAAAGAAGATAAATACCTTCTTAGGCAGATTAGTGAAATAATATCCTACAAGCTTGTACCCCATTTAGCTGTTCTCAAAACTTGAATTCCACTCATCTCAGACTCCGGTAATCGGGTCTAGCGGCAAGATCATACACCGGTAACTGCATATTGCCCGCTTCATGAATGCTCAGCCGCTAGTCCCAATTAGGCTTCATATTGATCAAGTTCTGCGCCTGTGCGAAGTCTTTCATGCGACGACGTGAATTTCTCAACTTCGCGCCTTTCCACATTCATATTTCGGCAACATCAAACACGGAAATGACAGACGTCAAGGATATTACACCGGATCTGGACCGGTTGGATAACCAGCTGGATGACCTCGAGGAGAAGTTGCAGCCTCTGCTCGGCAACCTGGAGGGCATGTCCTCTCAGTTGCCCCTTTTGGACAAGGCGAAGCTATTTTCACTGACAGCTTACGCGATTGAATCTCTTCTTTTCTGTGAGTAGATGATCAGCAGATTCTCTCAGCCATCTGATCATGAGTATGAGCACAAGCTGACATTTATGATAGCTTCACTGAAGCTAGAAGGCTCTGACTCGCAAACACAAGCCGTGCTCACTGAACTCAAGCGAATTCAGCAATACTTTGGAAAGATCAAGGCTATTGAGGCCCCTGCGAAGGAAGAGCCGCGGAATCTGACAGTCAACCAAGAGGCCGCGGCACGTATCCTTAAGGCCGACTTGGTACGAAACGCACAGAAAATCGCAAAACTTATGGTGCTAATCCGGTTTATAGGCCGATAATAAAACAATCAGCAATAAGCTCGCTGAGAAGATTGCAGAGGAGCGGGCCAAGGCTCTTCTTAAGTCTGTTGAGAACCGGAAACGACCTTCTGAAGAATCACCTGTTCCCTCTCAGCCAGGTTCGGCTTCGGAAGGGAAAGAAAAGAGCAAGAAGAAGCAGAAAAAGAACAACAAGAAGAGCAAATCAAGGAACTGAGAACTCAGGGCAGCTATGTGTCGATGAAAGTTCTACTTTGAGGTCCATCCGCAAGAAGCGCCGCTTATTGTCGGCTGACGGGAGATGTTGAAATACATCGATTGCAAAAGGAGACCTAAGGCGATACCCCGGATAGTGAGGGAAACTCACAAAGGATTCGAATGCATTGAGGCTAGGCTGTTTGGCTTCTTGAAACAATTGACTTAGCAGGGGCATGGCGTTTGGGAATCTGGTATCTGTTTTACGAGGAAATATCATTGATACTGAACTGGAAGGCCTATCATTGGATGTTAAGTCGATAAACGAGACTTGGACAGCTCGTTTCGAGCCATATGATGTATGTGAGATGATGTCAAAAGCAACAGTCACTCAACACTAAACTACCTACTAAGCGACTACCAGAAGGACCAAAGTAATAATAGATACCTACTAATTAACGATTATCTCCGTAACTCTAAATGTTCTAATTTCCACAAAGCATTCGGCTTTTGGCGCCATAGGTGGGAAGAGATAAGGACGGAAGGTGGGTGACTAATAATTTTTCACCCCACCATTATCAATGTGAGTCAAGGGGAAGAATCGCGGGGCACGAAGCACCTCCAACCCAAGTTCTCAATTTCTGTTTTCGCATTGTCAAAACAGAATAAAACAACGACACAATGGCGGTTATTTACATTGATGAAGAAGCCGGTAGCGATCTTCCCGAAGTTCAGGGCACTGAACCCGCCCCCTTCAAGTCCCTCCTCGAAGCCTACTTCCGCCACGGCGCCGAGTCCGAGTACCAGGTCAAGAAGAAGGACGATGAGGAGTGGAAGCCCGCGGCCAAATCAGCCTTGAAGAAGGCTGTCGCCTATGCCGCTCAGCAGAAGAAGAAGCAGGAGGCTGCCGCCAAGCGAGCTGAGAAGGACGCTCAAGATGAGGCTGCCCGTTTAGCCGTGTTGGAGGAGGCCAAGAAGATCAAAATTACCGACGACCCTTCCCTGCCCAAGCCCGTCTCAATCAACCTCAACGAAACCAACTCCTCCGTTATCGGTCAGCTCCGCAAGAGCAAGGACGAACCCGCTGAGGGTGTCAAGCGTGTCTCTGTTGTTGGCCGCGTCAACCGTGTTGCCAAGCAGGGTGGTCTTATCTTTGTGACTCTGCGCCGAGGCCTCAACTACATGCAGTGTCTCCTTTCCGGAGATCTTTCCAAGACCTACGATGCTCTGACACTCTCGCGAGAAACCTCTCTCGAGATCATTGGTGAGCTCTGGGAGGTTCCTGCCGGTGCCCACGCACCTCTCGACCGAGAACTGCGTGCCGACTACTTCCGTGTCATTGCCAAGGCCCCCGGAGGCGATGATGCCTTCACCAACCAGGTTCCCATTGACGGCGATACTCAAACCCTTTACAACCTCCGCCACCTTACTCTGCGTCACGAGAAGCCCGCCGCCATCATGTACGTGCGCGACGTTGTCGAGGATGCCTTCCACACTGTTTACAAGGAGTTGGATGTCAAGAAGGTCAGCCCTCCTGCTCTTGTGCAGACTCAGGTTGAAGGCGGCTCCACTCTCTTCAAGTTCGACTACTACGGCGAGACTTCATACTTGACTCAGTCCAGTCAACTCTATCTGGAGACTGTGCTGCCTGTTCTTGGTGACTGTTACTGCATTGAGAAGTCTTTCCGTGCCGAAAAGTCTCTCACCCGTCGTCATGTAAGTTCTGGCCTCTCCGCGGATATGTTTTCTATGCTTGGTGTATGTGAGCTAATCTTATCATAGCTTTCCGAGTATTCGCACGTCGAGGCTGAGCTTGACTTTATCACCTTTGAAACCCTCCTGGACCATCTGGAGCATGTCATCTGCCGGGTTATTGACCTGACACTGGAGAACCCAGTTGCTGCTGAGGCCATCAAGAAGTACAACCCCGACTTTGAGAAGCCTTCTCGACCATTCTTGCGCATGCGATACACTGACGCCATCGACTGGCTGCGAGAGCGTGGCATCAAGAACGAGGATGGCAATGACCACACCTTTGGTGACGATATGTAAGTTGTTATATGTGGCTTGGGTATGCGCAGACTGACTGGTGATAGTGCCGAGGCTGCTGAGCGCAAGATGACCGACGAGATCAACCGCCCCATCTTCCTTACTCACTTCCCTGCCGAGATCAAGTCCTTCTACATGATGAGGGCCTCGGATGATCCTCGTGTAACCGAATCGGTTGATGTTCTCATGCCTGGTGTTGGCGAGATCGTTGGTGGCAGCATGAGAATCTGGGACCATGAGGAACTGATGGCTGGCTACAAACGCGAGGGAATTGATCCTACAGGATACTTCTGGTACACCGACCAGCGCAAGTACGGATCTACTCCTCACGGAGGTTACGGTTTGGGAGCTGAGCGGTAAGTTTGCGTTTTCTCATAAATGACCTTTGAGCTAACAGTTGATTAGATTCCTGGCATGGCTGCTCAAGCTCTGGACGGTGCGAGAGGCTTGCTTGTATCCTCGTTACATGGGCAGATGCACCCCGTAAACGAACAAATGTTGATGAGATAAATAGCGAAAAAGGAGTACAGGGCGTTCGTATATACCTGTAGAACAGACCAATCTAGAACTGACTTCTAGCAAAGAAGATTGAAGATGCGAGGCTGCTTTACTCTGATTGTTTTATCGCATCTTCCCCAAGCTTAATATTATATCCGATGACCGATATCTCCGTAAGCAGATACATTGTTGTAATGATAGTTGCCCGTTATTCATTCAAGCCCGTGACTCAATTCACAGAAGGGTATCCACTAAAAAGTGTCCCTCAGCGGCTGTCAACGGAAAGTCCTGGATTGCTCTGGATCTCAGGCCTGGACCCCTGGTGCATTGCCCCTACCGAGGCCCTACGGGTCGGGTGTATCTCCACGTCCTCGTTGAAATTTGCGTTGTCTGATTGGACCCAACATCTACGCCTCGTCCGGTCCCCGGAATTCTTTCTTTCCGATCTTTCTCCTCCATCTCTAACTCAACCTTTCTCAACACCAACAACAACACCATATTTTACAATCTTCACAGCACAACACAAATCACAATGCCTCGTCAACGATCCGTCGGCCGCGCTCCTTCGCGCCCTACCGCTCCCGCGCCTGCTGCTAAGCCCCAGCAGACTCGTCCTGCCGCCACTCACGCCGCTCCTCCGGCCGGTACTCATCCTCCTCCCCAGGCCATGCCTCCTCAAGCTGCTGCTCCCGTCTCCCAGGGCCCTGGACTGTTTGGTCAGATGGCCAGCACTGCTGCGTAAGTTTACCCCGCAACAATTACAACCGGCGCTCTCGGTCTAGCAAAGATACATTCTGAAAGGCGTTCTCTGAACACGTGTGGCTAACATTCTCCTCACAGCGGTGTCGCTATCGGCTCATCGGTAGGCCACGCCATCGGCGGCCTCTTCTCCGGCGGTTCCTCCGAGGCTGCTGCCGCCCCCGTCCAGGCCCAGGCCGCTCCTCAAGAGCAGACATGGAACCAGGGCAACTGCGCCCCCGCCGCCCAGAGCTTCACAAAGTGCATGGACGAGCACAACGGCAACATGCAGATCTGCAACTGGTACCTTGAGCAGCTCAAGGCCTGCCAGGCCGCCGCCGGCCAGTAAATTGGCTTGCGGACGAGTTCGGACAGAGAGATATGTTAAAGACGAGGAAAATGGACTTGATATCACTGGAAGGAAATGAAATAGCATCGAGGATTTTAGACGAATCCTCTGACAGCGTGCGTGCTTATAGGAATCTGGTGGGCAAATACCACTATCACATCTCAGCACTACAAATTGTATAATACAACCAAAGGAAAAAAAAATTCTTACTCCCACACTAACTGTGAAATCCTTCAACTGTCCTTCTCTTCCTCATCTGGCCGTGGCTCGAAATTCAGCTTTGTGATGTTAGCAAGTTGCTTGCGCATGATTTTGGAAGGTGAAGTGACTTACAGAATTTCCATTGTAAAGTTGTTGGTCTCTCTGCTGATCCCTCGAATTCTGGAACCCTCGAATCCGGGACTGGTCTCGAGAACTGGTCGGCGCATCATCCTCCGTAGACCCACGATGCGCGCCGCGCTCCTGAGCTGCACCAAAAAGACCAAGGAACCAGTTCAAGATGCTGAGAATTAATCCAATGAATCTTGACACAATTCCCTGTGGTTCGTTGTATGCATTTGTGTACTTTTTGACAGGAATGAGTACCAGCGTCGACGACGGAGAGAGGCCGAGCTCCCCAATGGATTTGTCCTCCTCGGTTTCGTCGATGTTCTTATTCGGCAGGGGTGTAAGGACCTGCTTGAATGTGTATGGCTGTGTTCCATCGTTTCTGTTCTCATCCACCCACTGCCGAATTTCTTTGAGGTGAGTAGCTGTCTTAAAGCGAGACCTCAACGTCGATCCGTCAAAAAGGCGCACTTGAAGAGCCGTCAATCCACCTATCTTGTTCGCAGTAGATAGCTTTGTCTCCGGCGCATTCACAAGGGATGATGCGATGTCGCCACCTTTGAGGCTGTCCACTCGCTGCTTCTCACGCTGCTCAGCACGCATACGTCGCTCCGCCTTGTCATCCTCGATCCGTTTCAGGATTCTCGCTCTCTCCTCCTGATCCTGCTGCCTCTTCTTTTTCACTGCCTCAGCCGCCTTGTAAACCCGCGCATTGTCCGTGTCCAGGCCGGCTTCTGCGTCAGCCTTGGCCTTTTCCTTCGTCCTCGAGCGCTCTTCTTTGGCCTTGCGCTCGTTCTCCTCTCTCTGCGTCTGTAGTCTAGCTGCCCTCTCGGCTAATATTCGACGGACATTCTCAGATGTTGAGGGGGCCGCCGTTGGCGGTGAGCTCTGATCTGGTGTCGCAACTGTCTCTGGTTGCGCCTCTGTGCTGACTAGCGCCAGTGCTGCTTGTTCCGCTGGTGCAGGTGCAGATGTGGAGTTGAAGGCTGTCTGGATCCTCCGCAGGAAATCCTCCTTACTGGTTCCTGGTGTGATGTACTCCTTGAGTTCTCCATTCTTGATGATGACAACTGTCGGAGTCCTTGGTAGTGGGAAAATCTGCGCAAGATAACCGGCTTCCTCGGATCCAGCTTCAAGGCGGAGCGAAACAGCATGGTCCTTGAGCAAGTCACTTAGCTACAGTATTATTAGCCCCAGGTTATGTATGATCTGCAGACGTGGAATCATACCGTTTCATCGGGTAGAAATTCGTTTTCCCATTGTGTGCTTTCGTCGCTCTCATCTAAGGCTCATGAGCAATTGTGCAAGGTCAGATGAGTGATGACAAACACACCTGTCACAAAGCACAGCACAAGCTTCTGCTGGCCAACAGCTGTTGAGATGCCATCTTGTAATGTCCCTTGGTAAAACATGCTGAAATAAAGGATGTGTATCTTTCTAATGATCACAGGAAATCCTCAATTACTCCGGAAAGTGATTGTGAGCAACATAAAGTCGCGATGTGGACGTGGATGTTGAGAAGTATTGGTAATATGAAAGGTGTCTTGTCTCGTCTTGTCTTGGACACCCTTGGATAGCCTACAGACCTTCGTTATACACCTTTGTAAGAGGAAAGAAAGGAATCATAAAAGTCCCACGCAAATTATTAGCAGTAAAGAAGCGAAACAAAAGATGCCTAGCAAGAATCAGCTCCGATCACGTTTGTCAATAAAAGTTGGCTGCCATCATGAGTGAATGAAAGCTTGTACTCCAAAAGGCAGCTTTGAGAGCTATGACGCTTATGGTCACGTGGCGATCTTGATCTAGCTGAGTCAGTAATTCAAAGGACCACATTCTGCTCTCGGCCAATAGAAACTTTGTAAAGCACTCAATATGGGATGAGAGAAGTTTAGAGGGGGATGAGTCAACCTTCTACAGAGGTTTTTCTTTCAGCTCTTTTTCCTATTCTCATCATAAATCGACTAGATTCATCTAAGAGGCCCTAAAATGCTCATCGACCCAGCTTTCTTGCCCTGGGCCGAAGGCAAAGGCGTCAAGTTGAAGGGTGTAGAACCTCGTATCCTCCCTGGTCGAGGTATTGGTATTGTCGCAACTCGCGATATAAGAGTGAGTAATACAGCCGTTTTCTTCAAGAATTATGCTAACCAGCTTTTTCAAGGAAAATGAAGTCATATTAAGTGTGCCGACAAAAGCACTCCGTACTATTGACACAGTCCCAAAAACTATCACCGAGGCTTTACATGGTGTCTCAGTTCACGGCATCTTGGCTGCTGAAATCGCCCTCGATAAAAGCGATGACTTTTCCGTATGGAAGACGGTCTTACCTACTCGGGAGGACCTAGAGGCAGGCATGCCCATGATGTGGCCGAGTGAACTGCACGCGCTTCTCCCCAAGCGGGCCAAGGATCTCCTGGACAATCAAACTACTACATTCCGGCGCGAGTGCGACATTGTCTTGAAAGCCCTTCCAAATTTGACACGAGAAGACTATCTATACGCTTGGTTGCTTATAAACACAAGAACTTTCTACAACAGCATGCCCAAAATGAAAAGTTACGCTCATGCTGACCGACTAGTTTGCATGCCAACCGCCGACCTCTTCAATCACGCAGATCAAGGATGTCAACTTGCTTACTCCGCTCTTGGATATAGCGTTCGAGCCGATCGGGTCTACCGCCAAGGTGAGGAAGTATACGTCTCGTATGGGCCTCACTCGAATGACTTCCTCTTGACCGAGTACGGCTTCATTTTGGATACGAATCGCTGGGATGAGGTGTATCTCGACGAAGTGATTCTACCGCGACTGAACAAGAAACAGCGTGCCGACCTTGCCAGCATCGACTTTCTGGGTAGATACACCCTTGATGACCAGACCCTGGGTTGCCACCGGACTCAAGTTGCTTTGCGAATGCTGTGCTGTACGCCGCGACAATGGCAAAGATTTTTTGACGCTGAAGATGACGGGCATTCGTCACAAGTAGAAGTAGATGATCTGCTGTTGACTGCATTAGAAGACTTTTTGCAAATCATCCACAAGACTCTGGGCGATATAGACGAGATAGAAGGCGGGTCGAGTAGCCAGCGTGAGCTTTTGCGCTGCAGGTGGCAGCAGATTGAAACGATGGTGATAAAGACAATAGAAAAGCTTTCATGATTTGTGGTTATCCGCCTCAGCCCACATTGTCTTGTATCTGCAAGCTCTCGTTCGACTGATGTGCTCTACAGATAACGACAACCCCAAAAGACACTCGAAGTCTTTGATTTCGATATAGGCCGTTTTGCGTACGATAAACTTGTGCTTGATAGACAAGGGAGAAGACGGCAATCTTTTGTCTGGCTTGTCGAGCCTATTAAGGAACGACGTAGGTATATGCGCCTTGTAAAGATGAAGCACAGACTAGAACATGAACCGGAAACTCTCGACACCCAAATGGACCATCCCCAAGAAAGAACCTTTGGTGCTGGGCTATAGCAATGAGGATCCCTACAATATAGGGGTCTCTATGAGAATCTCTGGGCTGAAATCTTTTGTGATCTTGGGTGTGTTTCTCTCGAAGCTCTTTGATGGCCAACAGGTCGAGATAGGCTAGTTGTGGGCACTTCGGCGACGCAAGCTTGTAGTTATAGACGTGGAAGAAGCTGACGTCAAGTACGGGCTTCTAACTTATGTAAAAGGGAATATTCCGACTTTTCTGTTAGTACATGGCTGTGAATTTGGACAGATGACATACTCAAAATCAGCAAGGCTGAGCGCGTAGCCCCGTAGTAGGTCGATCATCCAGTCTGGACCAAAAGCCAGAAACTGTATGTGAGTTCTACACAATGCCCAAGCAGCTCTCTCTTCGGGGAGTAAAGAAGTCCGGAGACTCGAGTCTGGGATTTGGCCTGAGTATATAGGAACAGGGGTGATGTTCCTGACATATCCAACTATCCAGGGTTGGTGATGCGTTGGTCAGCGATTCGTCAGCCAGTAGTTGAGTCTCGCCGGAAGTTACAAAGTCGCAACCCAGAAGATCAATATGTTCTTTCTTCCAGCAGATCGGATGTGTGTATCCAGTAGATGATAAGGTTCGGAAGATGGCGTTGATCGATCCAGGGGGGGACGCTGGGCATCTGGTTGCTGGGATATAGCGGAGGAAGAATGACTAGAGAGTGCCGACTCATCATCAGAGTTAAATGTATCTTCAGACGATTGAGACAATCGGAAAGGACGAAGCGATAACGTATTTGATAACCAAGATGTGAATTCAAAGGGAGGTTGAACAAGCACAATCTAGAAGGCATCCGGGTAGGTAAGCACTACCTTATCTACTTAGATAGAAGTAAGCCGAGAAAGAATTCAGAGACAGTAGCAGGAACTTGGCGTAATGGATATCTAGGTTAGGTATCTAGTAGGTAGTCTACCTAAAGTAAGAGTACCTACCTATACTCGAACAAGTTTTTATGCTGTGAGTGATTGGTCTCTCAACGGTTCGCCCGTATGCTTCCATGTTGCTCACCATGAGTATACAAAGCATCAACTAAACGCTCACATATTCTTTGTTACCTTGTTTCACGCCGTCCTCCCTACCTCGACTCATCTAGCGAAAAGCAGATGACGCATCCAGCATGGTAGCCTGCATTCCGCCCATCCCATCACCACTCTCCATAGCCGCCATCATCTCCCTCATTGCCGTACCATTCGATCCTCCAGGTGTACTTCCATAAACCGCCTCACCAAACATGCGTAGCTGCATGGGGAATCGAGAGTCCCCGTAGTAATCGATAATGTCCTGCTTCTCCGTCCCAGTCATCAAGTTCTGCCACTGTGACGAGTCCATTCCAAAATCCTCACACTCCTTCTGCTTCTCGGGCGTCCACCATGACGGAAGCAGTCCCTTTTGATTAGATACCTTGCGTAGGAAGCGCTTGAATCCGGGTAGGCCGTTAGGAGCGCCGCTGTAGAGAGTACCCTCTTCCACGTCGCCTTCAAGGTTGTACATGTCTTCAACGCGCAGGCGGTAGATGTCAATGAGAAGTCGATACACATCCTTCTCCGGGCGGTCATGCAGATAAGTTCCGTTTCCCAGGCGAGTAAAAGGGTTGGGAATAGGTTGATCAAGGCCCTTGGGTGGCGACAGACCGATTTCGCCTGCGTTGGTGAAGCGATAGTCTCCAGACCCAGATGCAGAAGATGCCTGCTTGCCGCAAGTCTTCTTGTGGACTTTCCAGTCGGCCTTTTGGCAATCTCGAGAACAGTACTGAGTCGTGGAGCACTTGGCGCAGCGCTTCAGCTGAACCGTAGGCTCGGTCTTCTTGCAAGTGTTGCAGGCGGCCATGATGTGCAAAGTGATTGAACTCTACTGTGAATATGTTGTAGATGTGTTATGTTGTGTTGTGTTGGTTAACAGAAAAGAACGAAAGACATGGATGTTGATTGGGGTGGAGAAATAATGTTAGACCTATCATGGCTGAAGATGGTCAGGGAGGCATGAATTGACCTATCACTGGCTGCTGCTGCTGCTGCTGCTGCTTATCATCCTCCAATCGCTATGTATTCTGTTCTTGTGGTTTTCAAGCTGAGAAGTGTGGTCTGCGACCTCTTAGAAACTTATTTCAATCATGTTTGAGAAGTGAATGATATGCTCAAATTAACTCAGCTTGCCAAGTTCCATTATGAATGATGAGATAGATTGCCACAACATTTAAAAGAAGAATCAAACACTTCCTGGATCTTGACTGTAATCCATTTATGTCTCTGTTCCACAGAGTATTACCTAGGCGCCATGCGTGTACTGTATTGTCTTGATGTCGTGCAAGGTTCTCACGGCAAACCCGGGACATGCATAGCCGCCAATCCCCTGCTCAGCGGTTAGTAAAATATCATGCCGGCCTCATTCAAGACCTCAGCAGTTGTGAACACTACTTGAGATGCTTTCAAAGCCTGGGTCCCCCATGTTCTATAATAGGATCTATCTGGAGAGTAACCGCAGCGGGCCAGGGCCTTACAACACTCCCTATCCCATGTATGTTTCAAAGTCAGTTTCCTTTATTAAATAATCTTCGATCATTTGCTTTGCACGGCATGCGTCCTTGTTGCTCAACCATCTTCACCTTCGGCGTTGGTACCAAACCGCCCAGAAATTTGGGCGATTTCCGTCTTGGTTTGTAGGATACACCTGTAAATCCTTCCTCTAGGAAGATCTGCGACTCAGGCTCAGAAAATTCCATACGTTTTCTCTTGCATTCTTCTAGTTCAATTCGCACGTCTTTGTTACCCCAGATGAATGGGGAGCCAAGTCCCAATTGGCAGCCAAGCGTAGCTGCCCCAACAGAGCTGATACAGGAGAAGCGCAATGTCTCATCCTGGATCTCGATGGGGAATTTGTGGAGTAGTATGGGCATTAAAGACGAATGCGCTGCCCAAAGAAGCATGTCGATTGCTCTGTCTGACAGAGTCTCGATGCCGTTAAAGAAAACTTCTGGCTTCGTCCATTCCAAGTCATTTTCGCAAGCGCGACAAAGGACGATATGCCGGAGCGTAAGAATGGCATAGGTCTCGCTGGAAGAATTGGGAAGCTGCTCATTTTCGTTTCGTTTGTTAATGTGTTGTTGAATTAGGCGTATTCCATCAAGAACGTCTTGTGTTAACACGAACCATGATGCTCCAACCCGGATGAAGTTGTCATTTGGCATATCCCATTAAGGCAGATCATCAATCCACACATAGGGTCCCCCCTGACTATGATCGAAACCGGTGCGATCAGAAACTGAGAACTTCAACTGCGCGATACTGACAATAGCACGAGCAAGTTTAAGAAACGTAACGTCGTTACACGGTCTTCGGAGTAGATGTCGCCAAATATAAACAAAGTCTCTCAAGACCCGTCCAGGAACAGGTCTTATCTTCGAGATGCGCTCGAAATCGGGTTCCCAAGGTTCATGTATGGCAATCTGCTCGATGTGGTCGGCGGAGCCTGGTGACGACAAAGGTCAGCGGAAGAAATTTGGTCTTTCTTTCGAAGAAAGAGAGTGTCAGTTCCCAGGTCAAAAAGCCAGACACTTTCGAGTCCAGCGCTCCGAATATCTCCAAAAGGGTTAATGGTATCATAGGTTTCGTGCCATTTTACAGGTACGCCCGATTTGATAGATTCGAATAATTGGGCTATGCCATCAGCGAGAGTTGTCTCGGTATGTGCGGGTTCTTCGAGCTCGATCATTCGTACCTGTAGTCTGGCCGGCCAGGCATGCTGCGATGAGCTTCAAATTCTCCCCTTCACCTTTATAAACTTCACTTTTTACTGAACTTTGTTATATTAGTATGTTCGTAATTACACGTCATAGTTTATATGTACACCAAAGCTAGTAAGGTTTAAGCAACCTTAGGTGCAATTTCTATAGTATCTATGTACTAATGATAACATAAGGACACCAAAACTACTCATCTCACTGTTATAAACAATTAAACTACAGCCTTCAACTACCTCATCTTCAGTAGACTACAACGGAAAGGTTAGGCTGCTGCTACACTTGTCATCCCACCGTGTCAGGAACAGATTCTTGATGCCCGAACTTGGCGATTCTGCCATGCTTAGAGCCATAAGATGCTTCAACGCCACCGGATAGACCTATCATTGTTAGAAGCTGTCGTGATTTCGTGTGTTGCAACCTATAAATACCTCGATGTGCTTCGGATCGTCGACAGATATCATGTAAGACGCGCTTTGCACGCCCTCTAACTTGATATCATCGCTCACTGGCACAAGCCTAGCATACAGAATTGCAGCAGTCGATCCAACTCGGATGTTCTTGATGCATGCCCAGTTTTCGTCGCCTATAATCGGCAAGAATACTCCTTGTTTATCCTGAAGTACAAGGGTGAATTTGCCAATAAAGACGATCTCTCCAAAGATACACCAATCTCTGCAAGGCTTGCCTTTCTTGAAGTAATCAGGGCTTGCATCCTTGTTTATTGCAATGTGTTCAAAACAAGGGAACGTTATGTCGTCGTCGAGGCTCACGATGCCTTCCGTGCCGCCGGCCTTCTTTTCCATCTTGAATAACCAGTCCTCAAAATTCTGAGGGTCGCGCTCGACACGTTCAGTTCTATAGGCGTCGCTCATCCTCCACTGCAGCGAGCTACCCCAGCCTCCTTCTTGAGCCATTGCCTCCAAAGTCTCTTTAGCTTGTTTGGTTTCAGGGTTGTCTTCGCCCAAAAGAAGTTTATGACTGCCAAAGGAGGCATCGGCGAAAAATATGCTTCGTTTGATATCGTCATTGTGGGATAGTGTGATGGCGAGGGCATTATGATAGACGAAGATAGAGAATTTGTCGAAAAGGTCCTCTTGCCGAAGGAGGTCCAGATAATCTCTGGCGGCATGGAGACTTCTCAGCGACGAGACTGTGTTGCTCTCTACCTCATTGAGTAAAAGCTGATCAAACTTGAAGGCCAACTCGAGTCTTCCGTCGCTCTCCTCGAGGCGTTTTCCTATCAACGAGCAGAGTCTGCATGTACATTCGAAGCCAAACTTGTCTAAGAGTTCCATTTGCCGTTCTGCTCGGCTTTTTCGCACCTCGCAATAGTGGATGGTGATCTCTTGGCCTACGGGGATGTCCTCGGTAGCATGAACGGTGAGCTTCTGCAAAGCTTCATTCCAGTAGTGGTGAGAGTTGTTGGCACAAGCGTGATTGATTCGGCAGGCGGTTTTGTATATACAAGCATCGTTTTCTCCTGGCCCATAGGGAAGAGCGTTGGTGGTGAAAATGCCCCATGCTTGCTCTCTGGGTTTGGAGTTGGCCAAGGAGAAGTACATAGCCTTCACGTCAGGGGTGAGATTGTCGACTTTTCTCAATACCTCGTTCTTCGCCTCATGCACAGGGGCACCCTCAGCACAGAATTCTGGAAATATAATCGCAGGTGCTTCGGCAAGGATTCGATCACCTTTGAGGATTGCCTTGGTCGCAACTAGTCCTTTGCCTTTTCCAGGGATATTCTGAAGAGCGAAGCATTCTGAGGACTCCATTTTCCACTGTTGAGGTGAGGAGGAGAAGAAGAAGAAGAAGAAGGAGGAGGAGGAGGAGGAGGAAGAAGAAGAAGAAAGGTTGAAGGCCTGAGGAATGAGAAAGTGATGTTCTTTTGAGTAGGTGGATTCGTTTGTCACTGTAGACGACTGCAGGTAACCGGCAGGCACTCCGCAGGTTGTGTTACCTACCATATAATAGACTTCAAATAGGGATATGGTACATTCTAGTAGTATTTCACGAGGATAATATGCTTGTATTCCATAATTCCAGGAACAGTTTATAGGATATACCCTGCTCCTGGATGCCAAGACCAGTTATGCTGAGTTTACTCCTTTCGATGAGAATTTGGCATAGTTTACATGGGACTTTGCCTATATGAATATAACATAGCATACAATCCTTTCCTAAGTTTCGACCCAAACCAAGACAACATACTCCAATTTTCCCCTGAGCCTGTTCACGCACTCTATAATATACAATCGCCCAGCGGTAAAGCCATAGATAGATCCTACTTTAGATGAACCTGAACCCAAAAAGAAACTACAGGTTGTCAGCAAATTCATAAACACCCTTCCACTCGTAGCTAATGTCAAAGTCCGACTCAGCACTCCAGTCATCCGTCAACTCGCCCGCAGTTACATTCTTGTTTGGACGACGAAATGCAAAGATGTTCGATTCCAGCTCGACAACTGTCTTTGTAGTTCCTAACATCTGATGTTCGCGAGTATGGTGCTGTGTCATCTCCGAAGAATTGCTGATTTTAATCCTCCCAAAGTATGGGATCGTTACTTGGTACTGTCCTCTACGTCGCCAGGCCCCGTTGCACGCGACATACAGGTTTTCGAGAACTGTGGCAGCTTGATCAGCCACTTTGCAATCCAAGACCTCCTTCGTCTTTCTCATTCTTTGAGCTAGTTCGAAGATCAAAGTCCAGAGGCGTTGCTCCTCCTCTCGCCCAAACGAACTCCGGCGATATCAAGTCTACAGCAAGAATGACGGCTGCCTGGAAGGCGAGAAAGTCGAGGTATTCGTTGCTTACTGGGTTATACGGCTTGACTTCCAATGCTCGCATGTCCTGGTAAGCCCTTATGGCTCCTTCAGCCGACTCCAAGACAGAGTTTCGAGCGTATTCGTATTTGCCATCACGGGCTGCCAGTCGTGCGTAGGGGAGATGCATCGACTGATTAATAGTATGATAATAAAGCTTAATATTGGCGTGGACGAACACCTGGGCAAAGCACAAGGTCGTTTCGAATTCGCTTTTTGTGCCCCATTCGTCTGGTATCATGTCTTTAAGCTCTTTCATGCTCTTAGAGATCCATGATAATATGGAAACGGGGGTGTTCTCCTGCACTTGGTCTCGATGGCCAATCCATCCAGATGTCATGGCCATTCTCCGAAATATTTCCTGCTCTGGCACTGGATATTCGTCTTCTGGGGTTCTGCTAGTAAGGTGTTCGGGAACCGCATAAGGGAATCCTAGGAACATAGATAATTGTCGGTCCTGTATCCACAGGGCTTCCCACACGCCTCGTTCACGAGCAGAGCTGCCAGGAAGGTGAAGACCTAGTAGCATAGCATCGTTAACTGCGGCTCTGCTAGTCTTCCATGCTTTGCTAGGCCGGCCCAGGGATAAGTAAAGCCGGTGTAAGAGAACCGATGCTTCAACAAATTCAAGGTTACAAGCCGGCCTTGAGTTGGAGTGATAAAAAGATTCGATCTTGGTAAGATAGCTCTTAATCATGTCCTCTGAAGACAAAGGCAAGCCGGTCTCAGCATCTTCGAAGTCCTTCGGTAATTCTTGAAAGTTAAGGCATAGCCAGGCCAAGCATTTTGACATAGCCCCAGGGTCTTCGGGTTGTAAGGATGCGTCAATGAATTCCAACGGCTTATCTGCACTCCCCATTGGGAAGCCAGCATCAAATATCTTGACAATTCTGGAGGTGGGGGATCCCGGGGCAATCGGCTGAAAGGATTGTATTGTTGCAAGTGGCCATGTCATCCAGAACTCCTCTGTATATTTAGAAATCTTGACCAAAGTCGGCATGTTTGGTAGCAGATCGTCAACGGTTGATCCCTCATATTGTTGAATCTGTAGTCTCCGTGGTTAGAGAGGGCTTCTAGATCATTCCAGCAAGGGCCTCTTAGAGAATGCTGACCTCATCTTGAGGCTCTTCCGCGTCAAGTTTACGAGCTAATTTGCTAATTGAAGCTTGCATATCAATCATTCGTGATTCGACTTGACCGACACACTGGCGTAGCTCATCGATCACTTGATCTTTTTTACCTGATCGAAGAGCCAATGGTTGCTGCGGCTGACAGACAAGAGAATGAGATTTACACTGGCGGCACAGAGTCTGGCCCTCGTCAAATAAACACTTGGTTTTGCGGCGTCTGCATTCGGAACAACTCTTTATTCCAAACCGTGTGCGTTTATTCTGAGGCTCCATGATTGCTTTGTGAAGTCAGGTAGTGAAGATGATGGTTGACTGAGCAACTGATGATGATGAGGAGGATGTTCAATAAAATTAGAGGTTGTTCGCATCGGTCCCGGTCGACCGCGGCCGTTTCATCGGTAATTTGTGGGGCCGGCCAGTCCTCACCCAGCCTTGGTCGTCCTACGCTTGATAATGATATAAGTCGGAAAGGAGAACTCATTATGCAAGTAAAGAAATTACATGAATAGATTTCCTGCAAAGTGTCAATTTAAACAAATCAAGTATGCAACGTAAGTATTTCTTGAGTCGACCAGATCATTATTGTGTCCGCTTATACAAATACATAGCTTCATTAACACAAAAAACAGATCTGTCAATTCAGATGTCAACGTCCAGGCAGATGCTTCTGGCATAGTTTTAGGTATCTTTTAGGTGCAAATATCTTAATTATAGCCAAGTAAACCTCAAAGATGCCCAAGTCAAATTTCCAGGGGGCAACAACATGCAGAGTAGTGATCCTCTTTCTAGAAGTGAGTTGTAGCTCGGCACGACCCTGTCCAAGTATATGCACATTCAATAGATTAACCTGTAAACTCTGTAAACTCAGTTGAGAGAACACAAAGAACAAAATGTACAAATAAATCAATTGCAAGGCTGATTCATCTTAAAGCCAAAGTCCAACTTCAGGGTACGTCGCAAGTGGATCTCCTCCGTCCGGCCCGAACCCACCACAATCGACATCATCAACAAACCTATCAATCCATCTTCCCATCCCCCACCTCAACATCAATGCCTTACCAGACATAATGAATGCGCCCCAAACCCTACTGCGCACCCTGCGCGCCTCGAGACAAATCCCTCGCTGCACAAGACTTGCGACAGCACCGCCCAAAAGACCCTTTACATCATCCATCTTCCGTCGCAAGCAACAACCCTCAGCCGAAGACCCAGAATTCGTCTCCATTCTCGACGGACCGCCCAAGCTCGTCCGCGTAGGAAAGCGCCATGGCCCTGGTCTTATAATTCTCGCCATCATTCCCGTCACAGCCTTCTTCCTCGGAACATGGCAGGTCCAGCGTCTAGGCTGGAAATCCGAGCTCATCGCCAAATTCGAGGACCGCCTCATCCGTGATCCGCTCCCTCTGCCTCCCACCATCGACCCAGATGCGATCCACGAGTTTGATTACCGCCGCGT
Source organism: Fusarium abutilonis (assembly GCA_021655885.1). Taxonomy (NCBI): domain Eukaryota; kingdom Fungi; phylum Ascomycota; class Sordariomycetes; order Hypocreales; family Nectriaceae; genus Fusarium; species Fusarium abutilonis. The sequence continues at coordinate 2,759 of JAJJWN010000107.1, read as the reverse complement.
GACAGCGAGGGGCCACTTCCGTCATGACCAGGAGATGCTGATTGGGCCGCGCATGCGTGACGGTACGGATGGATACATGGTTGTCACGCCGCTGGAACGCGAGAATGGCACAACGATTCTGGTCAACAGGGGTTGGATCGACAAGAAGCATAGGGATAAGAGAACGAGGCCTGATGGGCTGCCAAAGGGCGAGGTCACGGTGGAGGGGCTTCTGAGAGAGCCGTGGAAGAAGAATATGTTCACCCCGGATAACCAGCCTGAGAAGGGCATGTTTTATTTCCCGGATGTGAAGCAGATGGCTGCGTTGACCGGCAGTCAACCTGTCTGGGTCGAGGCTACTATGGGTATGTCTATCCTCCTCATAATAATACTCTTTCCCGGGATCTTTCGTTGCTAACGATACCAGAACCCGAGTACATGCAAATGGTTGACTATGAGGCTCGAGGTATTCCCTACGGTCGACCTGCAGAGGTCAACCTACGGAACAACCATGCCCAGTATATCTTCACCTGGTAAGTTGCATCATCTTCCATTTGCCGACCTGTACCGTGGCGTTCTGACTTTTGTTTCAGGTATGGCCTTTGCGCTGCAACATCCATCATGCTCTGGATGGTCATCAAGAGGCCTGCAAACGACGTTGCCCGACGCGTAGCCCGCTCCAGGGGCCTGTAAGCTGTAAATCCCAATCATGCATACACTGTAGACTCATGTATACTCTGCAACTTCTCTTTCGTCACCCTGATCCGACACACGCTTTGCTTTGCGCTGTTTGGCAGGCTGCGGAACGGGCATTCTTAGCTCTTGAAGGAGTTCTCTAGGGAGGTGCTTCTGCGCCAAGGAGAACATGGAGGAACGCGGTCCTATCTGGCGTTGCCTGTACGATATTAGAATACAAAATACGGAGCTGATACCCAAGTGATTATTTACGTACCTTTTCATAAGTGTGAAGACATCACTCTCCTCAATGGTCTTGCGCTTGGCGTGATCTGCATAGGCTCCTAGATCATCGCCAAGCTGCTCAAAGAACCACTCTGACGACTGGATAAGAGCATCCAATGTTTCTGCCAAGAGACGCTGATTGCTCAGACCTGATGATTGGAGAGCTGTCTGGGCTACTCTCTTGACGAAAGCTGGAGGAAGTGAAGGATATTCGATACCGTGCTGGGAGATCCGTTTTCGCTTTTTGTTTGCCTTCAAGCCGCGAGGTAGCCTATCCTCAGCCTGCGTGTGATGAAAGGTAGCTGTCGTCGTTGGCTCCAATACTTGTTCTGGTCCTGGTCCTTCATTGATTGAGCTGTGGTCATCTACCCCATCATCGTTGTCATCCCAACCATCCATATCAAAGCCTGCACCCCCAACATCGGAGTCGGAGCCGGAGCCGAGTAACACATCAGGGGGAGGGTCTTGGGCTTCTTCACCCCTGGCTTCTACAACTGATTGGTCGATAATGAGAGACGTTGCTTGAATATCCTCGGCTGGATCAGACAACTGAAAGACTGTCTGATCGTCCAGGCCGCCAGGAATCTCAAAATTGAAATCACTCCCTCTACCCTCGGTCACCGGCCGGGTCAGATCAGCTTCAATCCTGCCCATTTGTTAGTGATACCATGCAATAGATGCGAGGATAGTCTGACTTACTCGTCTAATGAGAGATCATCTTGACCAGCCCTTGCTTGAAGATCCTCCAAGAGGCCGGGAAAGAAGTCTGACTGTTGGCCAATATCATCATCCTCTTCCTCTGTGGGGTCATTATTGAAGTAGTCACTCATGCGCACACTGCCGGGACTCCCCCGTGATAACCGCGAGTCCGGGTCAATTCTTCGTGGCATTTCTATAGATCCTACCGTAAAGTTTTCCTCTTCCAGTTGTGATAACTGAGGCGGGAGCAAATCCGAGCTCATACTAGAAGCGTCTTCAATGTCCAGGGGCAAGGAAAGCCGTGGTCGCCGATCAAGCAAGTCATCGTTGTCGTCATCATCTTGGTAGATGTTACTTTTTTCTTGTTGTGCTGGTGACGGGCTTCTTTTATCTCGTGGTGATGATGATGAAGATGCTTGAGTGGGCCGGCTTATAGGTGCCAGCAACCGGCCGAGGTCGAGTAGGACATCCCGAGGTGTATCTCTCTGTTGAGCCATGCTTTGCCTGCGATTCTTTCCAGGCGTGAACATGGCTTGCCGGCGTTGATCAAGCGCCCGGCGGGCTGCTTTGGCGTGGGGAGTCGGCGCATTGGACCGACCAGCGGATGCGGGAGTGCCACGGCGAAGAGAGGCGCGAAGATCACGGGAGCCGGTACGGTCGAGAGGTGTGTGAACGGCAGAGTATGGCTCGGCACTAATTGTACGGCGGTTAGGAGTCCGTGAAGGAGTTCGCGATGGTGTTTCTTGTGAGGCAGCCTTGACAGGCGGAGATACAGGGCTCGACATAGTTATGGTGATTATTTAGGTGATGCGCCCGTCGAGGAAGAGCGTAGGTCGCTCAGTTGGTGGGTAATATTTTCGGTCCGTACACGTTGTCATGGGAATCTTTGAGGGTGTCGGTTCACTGTGGAATATCTTGACATTTACATTTTCCTTCTTCGGTTGTTGTTGATGTTTGTTGACCTAAGCCGATGATGGATGCTAGTCAAAGTGGAAACGCGACAAGCTTGACCATACGCGACCAGGGGAGCTGTCTAGAAACGCATGGACCACCGCTATCTGCAACCACACAAATTAATGCCTACCTGTACCTACCTAGGTAGGGAACTCATAGGTGCACCG